>JAZKJV010010488.1:600000-876688 GCA_037367405.1 Ottelia alismoides | reverse complement strand
TGATCGGGCCGGAAACAAGCATTTTATCAGCGCCTTAACTAGGAATAGGATTTTTTTTCAACAGTCCTCAAGTTCCACAAATCCTTATTCAAGATCATTTCATCAGCTAGTTCAGACTCACTTATCCATATCGCAAACTCTATCATCCTTGAAGTCATTTTATATAGTGTGTGAATTGATTTAGCTCTTCCTGCTTAGAGAAACGAAGAAACCGTCCATCCTGGCTATACACTTCTATTGCTTCCTCATCCCGCTACTCTTTCCTCGAGGAGGGAGGTATTCCCTTCTGAGGTCAGTTCTGCTATGTCCACAATCGAGTATAGAGAGAAAGTAGAAGAATGAGAAAGAAGTGGAGTGCGACCAGTGTAGACGCATCTCCTTGTGAAGCTCAACCGGTGTAGCTAAGTCTTCACTAAGATGTGCGAGCATTTTGGTGGAAGCTTGGACCATTGTGGTCTTATTTGGTGGCTTCTTCTTTGATTTGACTTTGTAATTTTCTTGCACTGCATTCATTTTTTTATGCCTCGACGGATATAGCATCTTTTTATTCCGTCCCTTTTTTGAGGTCTTAGAAAAATTGTGTCAGCAGATCCTTCCCTCATCCGAAGCAACTATCACAACCCCAATCACTCCCAGTCTTTAGTTGTTAATGTCGTAAAGATAAGGATATAAACGCACTACCAAGATGTACTGCCCTTCGTAACTCCATGCGAGTCGAGCTAAGTGCAGAGTGCAGGTATTCAAGATTGGTTCACTGGTGTAGAGTTGTACGGATGACACCAAATGGTCTACTTAAGCACATATGACTTGATTTCTCGAATATGGTATTATGGAACCCAAAGATTTTAAGTCAAAAGACCTGAAGAGTCTAAATTCCAGATCCTAACTAGGCTCCTTACAACGAAAGTTAAAGGCTGTAATCAAGCTCCATCCTTTAGACTAGACTCAGTCCTTAGTTCCAGAAATCAAACTTATTCTGAAAAATGTGCATGTAAATGCAACCATGTTTTTGTGAAGTATATTTTCTGAATTTCACTCATTTTTATGGATTTTAATGCTTTTGTAATTTTTATGACTTTTAGGTTGTAATTTTTTATGGATTTTATGATTTTTATAAACACGTTTTTGTACATGAATATTACAAGATCTATTTTATTTGAGTTAAATACCTAATGTATTTTACAGATTTTATCTACAAGGGATTTTACAAGGATTAAATGATTTTTACACATGTTTTAATAAATAAGATTTTAAATAAGTATTATACAAATTTTAAATACAAATTTTAAATATATATTTTAATTACAGATTTTAAATACAAGTTTTAAACATATTTTACTTATTTACAAGGATTTATTGAGTAATAAATAAATTTATAAATGGATTTTAAATTAACCCTTACCCACTTTTTATGAATTTTATAGATATAGAAAATACATAAAAGTACGAGTCATGGACAAAAGTATATATGAAATATATACACGCCCCCTATACTTAGCTTGTGCTATGTCCTCATAGTGTCAAAAGAGAAAAAGGAGGACATAACTCGTTCTAAGTAAAAGTGGGTGAAAAAGAATAAAGAGTACAAGTCAGTCAACCCCCCCATACTTACGATCAGGTCATCGTAAGTATAACGGGAGAGCAAAAGTGAGGTGACTGAGTAAAAAGAATATATAACGAATGATCAAAAGGGATAAAGAATACAAAATCAGCAAAATCACTCGGTCCCCCCTATACTTAGGATAAGGCGTCCTAAATATAGAAAAGAGTATAGTCAAAAATCGGAGACCAGTGATTTGTGAAAAAGAAAGGATATACAAAAGAATCAGAACAAAATATAAAACGTGAATCAGTGAACAATCGGTCCCCCCTATACTTAGGATCTGGTATCCTAAGCATAGAAGACAAGCAAAAATGGGGACGATTGTGGTCTACGAAGAATATACAAGTATGAATCTCCAGAAATTGAATGGCTCAAAAGAATTTGTACAGGACGAGATGAAGTGAAAGGATGATCATGAATCCTGCATAAAATAGATCACTTCAACCAGGGTCATACTGAATTTTTTGCTTTTTACGTGCGTACTGATCCTTGGCTGAAAAAGTAGAGCCTCCTTTGTGAGTGAACTCTGTACATGGCATAGCTCTCTTTTCTAAAATATGCATCTCTGGAGTCGGACTACAGAAGGTGTCTATATGTGTAAGTATCACACCATCTGACTCTCTACGCTGAATAGACTATATAATCTTTGAAATGTAATCAATTGACTCTTGTGATGTAATATGTGTACTTTCAATCTGCGGTACTAATATATCTACTGTAGGTGACTGCTCATCTGAGTCTGATATGAACTCTGTCTCTGTATGTAAACAATCATCTGAGAACTAGGTACCAGGTGATCTACCCTATCCTCGTGTAGGATATCGTGGGTATCAAAATAAACGCTCTCAAGATCAGGAAACTGTGTCTCATCTATGTGCTGGCAATCATCTGCAAAACTGGTGTCTTTTGAAGTAAATGACAATACTAATCTAGGACTGCTATTTTCTCTCTCCATCTCAATGTGTATCTCTCCATTGTCTGTGTGGAATGATACTCTCCCAGCATCATAATCAAAGAGTGCTCTTGCAGTCTGCAAGAAGGGCCTCCCAAGAATGATTTGAGCAAGGTGTAACTGTGTAGGGCACATCATGTCTAGAACAGTAAAGTCTACTGGAAACTGCAAGCCCTGAATGGTTACAATAATGTTCCTCAGAACACCTCTAGGTCTCTTTACAGATCGATCTGCAAACTGAAGTATCGCTCGTGATTTGTAGAGAGGACCTAGCTCGAGCTTATCAAGCAAAGAAGTTGGAAGCAAATTAATCGAGGAACCATTATCTAAGAGAGTACGATGGAATGTAGTGTCTTCAATCTGACAATTGACATAGTGAGCTCCAGAATCTTTCTTCTTCTTGGGTACCTTGTTCCGAATCGCACACGAAGTTGCCTTAATCAATATATGTTTCTCAACTCGTGATCTCTTTTTCCTACGAGTAGTACATTTGTTCCTCAACTGATTCTTGAGTGTAGGAAAATGATCCAAGGCATCGTGAAGGGGAATCTTTAGAAAGATGTGATCTTTTAGTAATTGCTCGGTTTCTGGAGTGACAACATTCTTTTTAGTGTTTTTCTTTCCTTTTCCAAACAGAGCATCGGGAAAAGGAACAATTTCAGGAGTCAGAAAATCAGAATTTTTAGTCATTTTGGAATCAGCTTGTACATCGAGAGTTTCAGAATTATGTACAAAACTCTCTAAAATAGGAGAAGAAATGTTTTCTCGGGAGTATCTGCATGGTCTGACGTGATGTCATCTTCTGATTCGCCAGTGTCCATATTAACTGAATCGGCATCGGTCCCTTCTCTTGAGTCTGCAAAGTGGTCCTCATCATCTTGCTGGTTGTCCTCCTTGGCATCAGAATTTTGCTGCTCATGGATCTGCTCTTGCTCCTCTAGTGCCCTCTCCTCTACTCCAGCAGGTGCTCGCGGTGATCTACTGCTCCTGAGACGAATGAAGTTAGATAAAAATTCAGAAAATGAGATCTTACATGTAGTGTCTACCTGATCTGGATGCCTCCTCTTGTTGTTTGGGTTCATCTGAGGCTGGGCTGGAAGAGTGGTCTTCGGTGCAGTTAACTCGTCCAGACGACGGTTAACCTACTTCATCTCAGTCTTATGTGCAATCTGGAGCTTACCCAGCATATCCATGATCTGATTGAGTGCCTGGGCCTGTGAAGATATCTCTGGTTCAGTGTGGTGGCCCTGGCTTGGTCCTCTCTCTTGCCTTGGCATGTATTGCTGAGAGGTGGAAGGTTAGGAGTAATTTTATGGTGTGGAGGAAGATTGTTGCTGCTGTTGATAAGGATATGTCTGTGAATGCTGAGCAGGATACTGATATGATTGTGGTCTCTGATGATAAACATTCGAGTGAGACTGCTGCTGCGTGAAATGCTGGCGATGCTGGAAGTGTGGACGTCCATGCCGCGGATGACCGTACGGCTGCTACTGATGATGTGGTATAATCGGTTGCTGAATCGGAGTATACCAAATCTCGTTAATCTCGAGAGTGGCTTGCGGCTCAATCTCCATCTATGCAGCGCTGGTGATTTGACCGGGATTGGCATGAGACTGATCCTCATGCCAATCGATCTGTGGAGTCTCTGGCTCGCTCTGTATGTAATGAATCTGACGGGTGGGTGGAGCGGGTAAGATCCTCCATGCTGGTTGTGCGGTCGAAGAAGACTGGCTCTGTTGGTACTGTAGTTGGAGCTCAGAAACCTTCTTCGAAAGATCACTGAACTGCTGAGGTAGAGATGAGAGTTTCACCAACTCTTGCAGTGGTTGTAAGTCTTGGACTTACTTCTGAATCATGTCCACCAACGTTAACTTCTCGCTAATGTATCCCATGTTGGTGTTGGATTCGGAGTCTGAGATGTTAGCCACCTTCTGATGCTCTCGGTGATGTGGTGGCTGAGGGTCTTTCTGAAATGCTCCAGTAGAGTCAACGACTCTCGAGTTCTTAGCCATCCCTTCGAAGATGGCCCAGACTGACTCGACGTCCTTATTCAAATAGCTGCCGCCAGCAGCACTTACGAGCCCTTGGATGTCCGACTGGAGTCCTCCAAAATAATTCTGCACTAGCACCTTCATCGGTATCTCATGATGCAGGCATCTCTCCGTAAGGTCTTTGAATCTATCCCATGCCTCATGGAAAGACTCATGTGGAAGCTGTGTGAAATTGGAGATATGACTCCTCATCATGTTCGTCCTTCCCAGAGGAAAATATTTACGCAAGAATGTGGACTTCAGATTACCCCATGTAGAAATTTCCCTTCCCAAGTGACTCGGCCAGTAAAGTGCCTTATCGACTAAGGCAAAGGAAAAGGCCTTGAGGCGTACAGCCTCCTGCATAACTCCTGGATAGCTAGCTGTACTGTAAATCATCTCGAATTGCTGTAGAAAGGTAAACGGATCCTTTGTGGCATTCCCGTAGAACTTGAGAAGCAAAGAAATGAAGGACAGTCTCAACTCGTATGACCCTTTATTCGACGGTAGATGAATCCAGTGATGGAGCATTCTCGCACCCAGGTCATACTCATCCAGTAAAGTAGAGGAAATCATTGCAGGCGGTAACTGGTTCCCGGCCCCTGCTCGTAGCGTGGCTATTTCAGCCCGCAACTCATTCTGAGTTCTAAACTGTTCTCACATCTGTATGTTCATATGTTGGAGAGTCTCGAGAATACATGTAGTAACATCTGTGGAGTCTGGTCTTCCTTCGTGATGCTCCCTATCTAGTGACCTCTCATCTGCTGCTGGTCCTTTGCCGCGAGCCATCTGATTCAAATTGTTTGGGAAAGAAAAGCTCTCGTAAGAACTCAGTGAAAAATTGGCTGGAGATCTAGATGTATTGAGGCAAGGGTCTGCCTCAATATTATGGCCAGGAGGCGAGGGAGTCTGGTTCTGACTCTCCTCGAGATCAGATCGGACCCTCTTGGGAAGAGAGCCATCCCAAGCTTGTGAAGATGTACGATCGACGGTGGACGGTCGAAAGCTCACGGAGTCTGAGCAGAAAAGCCGTCGAGATGTCATCTTCGATATCAAGAGATTGATTGGGAGAGCACGATTTACGATTCAAAGGAGAGGGAAAAATGTGAAAGCCGCGGTAACTCACGCCCCGCAAGCAAACACAAAGCAAACCCCGCTTTCACCAACACAACCCGGTGAAGACCGTAAGAGTTTGGTCTTTTATCTTGTCGGTTTTAGGGTTGTAATTAGCAAACAAGTATCGGTTATCGCGAGCCGAGCGAGCTGATAGGTGCCCGATAGTTTCTCCGAAACACTGGCCCGAGTCCTTACAGAAAATCACTCGCACTCAGACAGTATGGGAGTAAGTACGGACTGTTTCTGGCTATCCGTGTTACTTGAGGACGGAGTCTTGCGCAGGGTCCTCTAAACCTCCCACTCTGCTAAGTAATCTCGGACCATTTCCGACTACCCGAGCGTACCCACTGAGGAACAGTGATCAGGTGTATAGACTAAGTAGTATTTCGCGGGAAATACGGGGTTTTGCCTCTAACCTTATGGGTCGTCTCTCGCTCACGCACTCTGAGAAGATGTGCGGAGATTACTTTCTCAAATCAGATGAATCGTTACGATTTTTATGTCAGATATCTTTAGCAGTCCCGATTTTATTTGTGGTTTTGTATTTTTTTTGGATTTTTTCAAACAAACGTCTACCGATTTTTTTCTTTTTAAAATCCTAAAATCATGCACCTAGGTTGCGAGTCATAAGACTAACTACATAGTCACAATCAGATAGAATAAAAAATCTAAGCAAGCATCTATCAGAAAAAGCCGCGGAAAAACCGATAAGGCGAGAAAACAACGGTGGGTGCCCTGATCCCCCGAATACCGGCAAATCAGACCCCGAAAAAAATGGGGGGGGGGGGATTACACGTCGGGATGTCTTTAGTGGACCCCTTCTACTATAGTTCAATATAGTTTATCTCTCTCTTCTCTCTCTTTTACAAAATTACATTAATCAATTTATGCCCTCTGCAGCTGACTCGTAAAGAAGCAGACGACCTCTGCACTTTCAACTGACTCGGCTTCCTAAGAAACCGGCTGATCCTGTAGGCCCTGCAAAAACTAATTAGTGGCTAAAGTAAATCGAGAGAGGAGCCAAGAAAAGCCGTACGAAAACCATACGAAAAACCGAAGAAAAGCACCGAAAAACTGAACAAAAAGAAGAGAGAAAATAAAATCACAAAATATGAAAAAAAATCAAAATACTCTAACGCCTCCCTGGCAACGGTGCCATTTTGATAGCAACAGAAATCCTATTACGGCTTTAATGTTATAAAGTTGTCGGTGTAGAAAAGCCGCAAAGAGATCCCAGTCGATCAAACAAATTCAGTTTTTTAAGAAAAACCTACACTATTTATTTATCCAGGTAAGTGTGCCTGGGTCGAACTCAAGGAGGCAGAATAGGGTACTTTGATTTTTAAGGGAATATATTTTTGTGATTATTTTTTATCTCTTCTGAAAGCAATCAAAGAAAAGATACATTTTTTATTGAGTTTTGATTTTTAATTTTTATTTGATTTTAATCTTTTCCAATTTTTATTTATTTTTCAAAGGGGTATTTTCCACACAATTTATTTATTATATAATAGGTGGAATATAGGTGAAAATAGATGATACGGTATAGTAGGTGGAATGGGACGAGCAGCGGGCTCGAACAAGCACACAAAAACAAAGCAAGACGAAGACGATTTGTGACAAATCAAAACATGATAAAAAAACACGAGAAAATTACACGAAAAATTAATGAAAAACTCGCGGAGGTAGTTGTGTAACTACCCCCGAGAAAATCTACGAAAAATGAGGTCAAAAATGGGTCCAAAAATCCCCACAGCCTAGAGGTATAAGCGTAAGAAAAGTAATTAAAAATGTTGCAATCAGGTCCTTGATAGGGGTTGTTCTGTAAAGAAAATAAAATGTTTTACATTTAGGTCTTTGCGGAGGGACCTAAATGCAAATACTGGAAACCTCTGGAGCGCTTGGAAATATCTGGAAGTCCTCCGGGTTTTTTACGCAATTTTTCTACCGCTTCGGATGGACGGTGGAGATTAGATGCTGAGGTGTTGATCTGACGCTCCCGCGTACGCCACATGTCGCAAGCCTGTGTGACTGGAGTTCTTAAGGTTCTTGATTCTATTGCGCAACTGCCGACGAAGGCTTCTTCCCCGATTTCTCTCAGGCGATCGACATCGCTTTAGGACCTTCGGCGGGGCCAGAAGGTTAGCTCCTCGAACCTTCGAGCTCGCCCGTGGTGGACTTCAGGTGATGTTGGCTCTAAGCGTCGGCTACAGGTCGACGAAGGTGGCGATTCTGGATGATCTGTTCTGGAGTTAAGTTGTTGCGCCTCTTTTGAATTATAATTTCTTTGAGGATTGAAGCTTCCAAATGCTTTGGTTCCGCTCCTGATTGAAGATGGATCTGCAAACAACACGTTTATGTGCTCGATTCCTAAGGAATCGGCCGATGGATTAAGAGTTCACGAGATCAAAACATGGTGTTTCCAGATATTGAAGAAACTAGCGTGCGAAATGGCGATGAAATGAGATGTGAATTGAATCGATTCGAAATGATTTGAAAGTGGATATTGGGTGAGCGTCTAAACTAAGGGATTAAACTAACTAATGGCGTGATTAGCCACGCTAATCGTGGCACGGAATTCGATAAATAATTTGGCAAAGATGGAATGAACTGACCTGGGATAGAGGGTATATGACCCTCGTATGATAGCTCAACGAGCGGTCTTCGCGACGGCGATGCAAGGCAGCCAAGCACCTTGGAACCTCCTCCGATGATCCCTCCTCCACGCGGGCTTACTTGGGCGGAGCTGTCACCTCCAAATCAGGCGAAGCGAGGCTAGGAAGAATGGGGGTCGGCCACTGGAGCCGGGGCTTCAGGTGGTTGGAAAGTTAGTTGTGAAATGGCGAACTTTAGGGCCTTTTATAGATGGATTTCGTGCTCCCCAAGCTAGATCGAGTGGTAGGCGAGTAGGGTGGTTGTTAGGTGAAGAAGATCAAGGGTTGAAACGTCGGAGGAAGTTAAGATGTGTTCTGGAAAAATCGTTGAAGTCGGTCGTTCAGAACAGTCTGGCTAACAGACTTCTTGGAGAAGATGAACCAGGTGCTGACACGTGTCAGCACCTGGTTGGCCAGATGAGAAAAAAGGCTTGTAAATTTAATATTAAATAGTAAATAAAGTTACTTTAAATAGGTATAAATACAAGAAATGTAAATAATTAAATAATCTTAATTATGAAATAATTACTTTTTATAATTAATAAATATTATTTGAAATAAAAATATTATATTAATAAATATGTATAGATATATAGGTCTTGGATTTTTAATTTAATAAATATATACTTAAAAATTAGTTTTATATTTTCTTAATTATTAGAATAATAAATAAGGGTTGTGTGAATTTTCAGAGATTAATAATTTAATTTACATATATTAATAAATATGGGTATTATTTAGCCAGTTCATTTTTACCTATAATTTAGGTTTTTTGATTTTCTTAAAATAATAAATAAGCTCCAAAAATTATGAAATAAATTAGGGTGAAAATACAACATCACGAAAATGATTAGAAATTATAAAATTAAGAAAACTATAAATAATGTGTGTTACATAAAATAAATAGCCCAGAAACTACGTTGTCATTTGGTCCCAAAACTGACTTTTTGCAAACAGACTCCGAATTCGATGAAACCACCTTTATTAATTAGAGAATATTATTTTATGAACTTTAAAGATGAGTAGAGTGAATTGGAGTTCGTATGAAGAAGTTATGATGTTCGGAAGTTGAGATTTTAACAATTTACAAGTAGGATTTTTTGGTATATGTACAGGGTAATATTTTTTTAAATTATTTTTGTATTTTTATATACATTTTTAGAAATAACTAGGAAAAGTGTTTGGTGAAAAATATGTACATATGATTTAATTAAAATTCATTGAAGTTTTGTATTTATTTGATAAATAGTGGAAAGTTCATGAGGTGTGACTTAATTTATTTTTAGGGTTTTCTTTCCTTATCTCCCCCTACTTATTGGTTTGTCGACCAATCCATGCTGACTTGGTCT
The DNA here is from genome assembly GCA_037367405.1 of Ottelia alismoides. Lineage (NCBI taxonomy): Eukaryota > Viridiplantae > Streptophyta > Magnoliopsida > Alismatales > Hydrocharitaceae > Ottelia > Ottelia alismoides. The sequence continues at coordinate 866,984 of JAZKJV010010488.1, read as the reverse complement.
CAGGGGTTAGGTTATAAATATACCTTGCAGTTATATTTATATTTATAAGTCATATTGTACATATTTACATATATCCAATGTGCCTTCTTTTTTTCTTTGTTCTTTATTTATTTACATGATTTTGATGCTTAAAAGTTAATATTTATTCATGAATGAGGTTTTGTTAAAAGATGGGAATTAATGAATATTTACATGCATTTGTTAAGAGTTTTAAGACAATTGCGACAGAAAAGTTAATGAATCATGGATTCATCACATATATACTTTACTATATATATATATGTGTGTGTGTGTGTATGTATATATATATATATATTACTCACTATATATATACATGTGTGCATGTATGCATGTGTGTGTGCGTGTGTGTGTCTGTGTCTATGGTTGGAGTAGCCACATTGTTTGAGTTGGTGAATCCAGTTCCTTTCGTGTTGGTTTGATTTAGATTTTAGGTCAAAGATCTAGTCCTGCGAACTTGCACCCTTTTTCATTTTATATGTTTTCATTTCTTCTTGCCCAACTCATTTTGAGCCTTCTAATATTTTCCTCATCACTTCATCTATTGTTAAGCCATAAGCTTTGAGGATTTGGATTGCATCCAAGTTTGATAAACAATCTGCTAGATCATCCCGTTAATCAGGTACATTGTCTTGCGATATTTTTAAAGATTCGAATCATTCGGTGACTTTTGAAGTCTCTATTGTTTTCCACCTATTTAAACGTGTCTTTTGTATATATATGAGGTCTAGAAGGTCTGGACCCATACTCAAAAAATGTGCTAATTGTTGGTGACATTTGAGAAAAGATTCAGATGTCAAAAATGATTGTAGACTCTAATTTCGACCAAAGATCGTAGCATTAAAATTATGAATTTATAGATGTTTTTTTTGGGTCATATAACATGATAAATTACTAATTAATAAGTTATAAATCAAGTCTCCAAATTAGTACGAAATAGTTTCGCATGATTCTGACAGTGCGGCCTCGAGAAATTGAATTTCTCCATTTGCGAAGTTGGAAGAGGACTCGATTGTCTTATTGACTTGTTTCTCATATTTTTGAACTCAAAATGGATGGAAATATAATTGATATATTGACATCAGTAGTTGGACTTAATATTTTGGAAATATTTAAGGTTACAATGAATTTTAAGTCCAAATATGATGTCTTCTATTTTCAGTGCGATGATAGCTACTTGCAAATTAGAATCCGAAGTCATTATTTATTTTTGATGTCCGTAGCAAACAAAACAGAGTCAGAGTAGAGGTAGAAGCAGGGGGGTCTAGTTTACCTACACACCCTTGCTCTGTTGTTCGAGCGAAGCTGAGTTTAGTTGATGGAGGAAGAGCATCAAAGCACAAGTTGAAGAGTAAGCCTCAATCCATATTATTTGCCTGTCATATCACCATATCCTCAGAAAGCACGTCGAGCTTCCTTGACCAATAGGGTAGATCAAGAAAACAACAGTAGCAGCTGCAATAGGAGCAGAATATGCAACAGCAAATAAAATAGAAAATATTTTTTATTACATATTTTCTCTGATTATTTTTGCACTAGAATACTAACAATGCTATCAAAAATTATGAATTGTCTAGATTATTGCATTAGATTTCCTTTACAATTGAAATTGTTTTAATTCAAAGAAGTGTCTAGATTGTTGCACTAGACCTTCTGAAATTGAAAAGTATTTTTCAAAAAGTATAGATATTGTTGCACTAGACCTTTTGGGAAATTAAAAGGAGTTTTAATTCCTAAAATGTCTGAGAGTTACTATATGATATCACATATGGGCAAAAGATTGATATAACCTCATTAGTACAATATGTACCGATTGTGTTGTCTCAAATTAATTCAGAGAAGGTGTATAGACCGTGGATATGTTAATGAGTTACTTAATTGGCACCCTGTATTGCATTTGTAGTGGAAGCGCTCCCTATTGGCATTGTTGAAATCAGAGAAGTGGAAGCGAAATAGACAAAATAAGAAATATAAACATGAACACGGAGATTTACGTGGAACCCTACTCCCTAAGGAGCGGGATGAAATCATAGGAGAAGCCCTCAAAGGGGTTGATATTCTATTAGAATTCTCAATGAGTACAGGGGGTGTGGGGCTCCTTATATAGCCTCACAGACAGTCCAGAGTCTCACCGCTCATCCATGTGGGACTAAACATGAGTGGGGTAATTGGATCTTGGTGAGATCGAATTACCCACCTATTACATTCTCTAACACTTCCCCTCAAGCTGGAGCTGAGAAAGATGCAGCTTGCAACAAAATGAAAGTATACAACACATCTTCATACGATACATTACAAGAAGAACACAAGTCTGCTGCTGGTAGAAGACCTCACACGAGGACCGGTCTGCGACTTTCAGAGCATCGGAACGTATCTTTGTCATGCCTGTAGAGTCACTGAGATATCAGGTCACCAGAACATATCTCTGCCATGCCTGGAGAAGAATCGTTGTAGAAGAAGTCTAGTGCGATAAACTGATCGGGTCATAAAAGAAGAAATATACGCCTTGACGAAGAAGATGACGCTCGGTGAAGACGGATGATCTTGTAGAAATCTGAAGGGCCTCTGAATCTTTGAATCTGGAGAACCTGGAAAGACTGATAATATGGCCTGCGACTCTACATATACTCCCCCTTTTCTCCCATAGTAGTCGAAAAATCAACATCGATAAAGTTGGGAGAAGACAATATAGATCGGGAAAAACAAAACCACTTAGTCGATCACAACTTTTTTTTCCTGCTTCTCAATTCATAATCATCATTTAATTATCACCATTTTTTAAATAAGTCGCTTTTCTTTTTTTTCCCGACTTTTCTTGCAAAAAATTCTCTAGTTTTATCTCGACTATTTATCATCATTTTCTAAATTGCATACGACTTTTTTTAATTGTATGTCTCTTCTTCTTTTTCTTAATAAGCCATCAAAAAAATTACGGCTTTTCTCTTTCCTTTTTTTATTTGTGTCATACATCACAAGCTCACTTGGGCTTGCCTCTCCCAAAAGGGTAACAAAATTCTTCTCCCCCCTTTTTTTTGTACGGACAACATGGGCCTGGCATTTTTTTTATAAAATCGGGCAATTGGGCCCCCCTTTTATCTCGTTCACTGCTAGGGTTCCCAACCCTCGTTCATAATGCTGCTGCCCCCCAACAGGGAGGGGGTTATTGCTCATGTCGCCGGTGCTGATGGTGTAGGAGGAGGAGGGGTCAGCTTCGAGAGCAGCTCCTCATGTGGAGGAGAGGACGCTAGGGGGGAGGTGTAACCTGTATCTTGGAGAGCAGGAGCCACGTAGGGGTTCACCTGACATCATGGAGGCCCTACGCGCACGAGTTTTCGCCAGAAGGAGGTCCTTCGCAGGTTGGGAGAGGGCCCGCGCATGCCTGAGATATCCGCCATTGGGTTTGCCGTGCGCCGCCGTGAGGCTGCGACCTGAAGTTTGCAGGGGCTGACAATGCAAAGGGGCTTCGAGTTGCGTAGGGCAGGTTGCTGGGATTGCCTCCGCCATGCACGCGGAGGAGATGGAAGATGTACGCACCGTCGCCTGCGCGCTCGAGCTTCGGGAGATGCGAGGAGGTTGGATGTCGACGCTTGTTGCATGAGAAACCCCTTGCTAGGAACATGGAGGTCGAAGTGATTTCTGATTCTCCAGAACATGTTAGCGTATGGAGCCCTGGAGGGTGAGAAGATGGATCTGGAAGTTGTGAAGAATGCAGATGCAACGCTACTTGTGGATGGAGAGCTTGCGTAAAAAAAATTGCTGTGATCTGCTACAGTTTCTGATCTACATGTTGAGACCAATCTTGAATAAATCACAAACTTTGAACAATGCATAATATTGATCTCCATAAAATTGATCTTCAAGCACGAATAATAATCAAATCTTGAATATAAAATAAATTAAAAAAAAAACTCCTCAAGAATCGAACCCGCTCTGATACCATGTTGTAGTCAGAGAAGCATAAGAGGAATGGATAAAACAAGAAATATAAACATGAACACGGAGATTTACTTGGAACCCTACTCCAAACCACGAGAGAAGCCCTCGATGGTGGGGTAATTGGATCTTGTGAGATACAGTTACCCACCTATTACATTCTCTAACAGGAATTATCTGTCCGACCTGGCTGGATCTGTTTCAAGGAAAGGTAGCATAAAGAGTCATGGTATACTTTAACAACTAAAATTAGAACACTAAATTATACTAAGTCAGGGTGTAATACTATATGGTAGCATCAAGTGGATAAAATGATCAAACCCTTACTAGATTTGCTTAAGTGTCTTTTTTTTAATTAGATTAAAACTAAGACAATAAGAATGCATTCTAGCTTTATCCCTTAGAATAATCATGAGAATATGATTTGAAATGATTAATCATTAATTAAACATGATATAAATTAAGTAATATATGGCATTCATGGTCTCCTGTCATTGCGAAGAATTCATCACCATGGGTTGTATTTTTTGAAGACGCTCATGCATAGTCATGACTATGGAATATAAATAGTCATGGAATCAGGTTCTTCATTTCTCTAAAGAGATGGCCATATAAGTAGTGACTCTAATATTGTTTCCATATTATTGAGGTGGATTTGGATTGCAGATAGCGTAAATTGATCTCATTGATGACTGTTTTAATCGACAACATGCTAACTCCATATATATATGAGGCGGTGTTGAAGATCAAACAAAGAATACAAGTTGGACTTGTAAGGTGGAAAGAGTTCCCGCTTCTTCATTGTAGTTGCATTTTCTCATATTATTGGGGTACAATGAAAATGAAAAGGAGACTCAGACCTCGTAGTGAGGCCTTTGGTTAAGCCTGCCTCATGCTTTGAAAGCTTATAAGGGAAAGCACTTCAAAGTACAGAAAAATATGAGAATTCTTGATTTAAAATATTAAATTGTTTAATCTCATTAATCAAGATATTAAATTTTATTATATTTTTTTCTTTTCAAATGAAATCTCTCAACTCAATAAACTGCTTGAGGTTAATTAGTGGGTCGTCCCCAACTATTCGGATTGGATCCAGAATTTAGAGCTAGTGCTGCACATCAGGTATGTGCTCTCTAGCAACAAGTACGAGGACCCTTAGACCGAAGATGCCTGAGATTTCAACAGTAAGTGGAATGAGGACTACATGTTGGTCCATTGCTACATTCTTGGTTCCTTATCTAATATGCTTCAGAAGAAACATATAGATGTGGAGTTGGCTTGGTGATGTGGACCACACTCAACAATATAATGTTGGCTTTGTTGCAAGATGCAAGAAGGCACTCCGGTCAGGGATCATGTACTCAAAATGTTTGGGTATATCCATGAGTTGGAGTCTTTATGAGCTGAGATGGATGCAGATATGCAATCTGATTTCATACCGTTGCCTCTTCCTAAATCCTTCAATAACCATATTATTTCTTACCACATGAATAAATTAAAACATAGAAGCATTGAAATCCACTGAGGAAATCATGAAGAAAGAGAATCCCTCTGATAGTGCAATGGTTGAAGGTCAAAAGGAAGCACGACAGGAAGCAACGATCCAAGAAGGGTCTAGCCCAAAAGAAGAAAAAGAATTGCAAAGCTGTTGGCACCTCTTTAAATGCTTCTACACATCTGACATCCAAGAAAGGGGATGTGTCCAGAGTACCTGAAGACCCTTGAGAAGGGCAAAGGTGCTGCCCCGACAGGTAACCCATCTACTTTCATCATTGAAACCAACTTACTCGTAGGACGAGAAGATAGTTGAATTGTTGATTCTGGTGCTTTTGTTCATGTATGTAATTTGTTGCATATGTTTAGAAGTCTTGATAATGGGGAGATAGTTATCCAGATGGGATTTGACGCAACCGTTGCAGCAGTCGCCATTAGTACATGCCAACTATCGTTATCTAGTGAAGGAGTCCTAATTATTAGAGAGTGTCTCTTTGTTCCTAATGTTAGAACGAAGCTTTTATCTGTATCTAAATTAGTTGGACATGGATATTCGTTCCTATTATGTAATAAACTTATAATAAGTCATTATGGTAATTTTTTGGCAGATGGTTTTTAACATCATATCGACTCTATGAATTGAACATGCATGATTGTGTTAAGAATGTCAATGTAACTTATAACATTAATAATATTAAAAACTCTAAATGATCAAGGGAGGATGGAGATCATTTAACTATGAACTAGCATCAAAGACTTGGATATGTATCTGTTCATAAGATTAATAGACTGGTAAAAGATGGACCTTTTGATTTTCTGGAAGTCCATGAATTACCAACTTGCGAACATTGTATTTGTGGGGAAAATATCTAGGGAACCCTTCTCTAAGAAAGGTGAATGATTGATGAATATGCATTTCGTCATCTTTATTCATTTATTTTAGCTTAAAATTTCTTATTAAATACTTGTAATTATCACTAATTTTATTCTTTTACTAACTCTAATTATTGTGTAAATATAGTATAATTATCACTATTTTAACCTAAAATAAATAAATAAAGGAAAATATAAGAAAATAAAAGACTGTATATATGAAATAGATATAAGCTATTTGGAAACTATTTGGAAAATGTTTTGTTAAATATTTTCAACCTTTGTAAAAAAAATTGTTTGTAGAAATTTCTTCTATTTGTTTGAAATAAAAACTTTTGAAAATCTAGTTACAAAAGATTTTCAAAATGTTTGTAAAAATAGTTTGAAAATCTATCTATACTATTTGAAAAATCTTTGCAAAACGATTTTCAAATTTAGTAAAATGTTTGTAAAAATTATTTGTCAAATTATTTTGTAAAATAAAGTTTTCAAAATACTTGTGAAAATCTTTTCAAATTATTTTAAGAATTGGGTACATAATAAAAATCCTTCGTATACATGTAAATTCTTAAAAACTTATTTCTTGTAAATAATAAGAAGCACTCCTGTGTAAATATTTGTACCTATTTATTTTTCCAAAAAACTTTTTTTTTGAAAAATCCCTAAAAAATTACAAAATTAAAAATCCTGAAAACATTTGCAAAAATCTTTTCAAAAGTTGCATAATAATTTGCAAAACCTTTTCAAAAATCCATAAAAATTTCAAAATTTAAAAATTACATCACAAATATATTTTCTGTAATGAACATAACATTTGCATTTTTCAGATTGAGTTTGATAATTGAACAAGTCTATGTAATTTCCAAATATTTGAGCTTGGTTGGACCTTAAACCTGCTTAATCACAGGAACATCATAGGAACTAGAATTGAGATACTTCAGGTCTACTAGACTTAATTCTTTGAGATCACAAGACTTAGTTCAGTGTTATCTTGACTACCTAAGTAGAGTACTTTGAAGCATACACATGACTCTTGTTGATAATGACATAGCTTGCACACCTGCATTGTTCACTTTGCTCACCTTAGTTGAAGTGGTATAGGGTTGGATTTGCCGGCATGAGACACAAGCCAATGGAAACATCAGAAGTCACATATTTGTGGCCATTTTGCCCCAACCTGATCCAATGGTGACAAGGTCTAAAGAAAGTTGTGGGTTGCAATAAATCTTCAAAAGAGGGATTGTCTACTTGATTAGGAAGAAAAACTCCATATGTAAATGTTGTTGTATATAGTATTCAAAAAAATAGAAAAATTAAAAACTCCAAAAAAGTGGACATGCCTGATTAAAAATAAAATGCATATTAGAGTGTGTATATTTGTATATTCAATAAGCAATCTTGATCTTCAAAGTCAGATATTTGTGACCCTGCGGCTAGATGACTTGGCTACACTTGTCAAGCATCCTAGGATAGGTAGCTACATTGGCTACCATTTATTCTTCTCTCACCTCCTCTTCTTGAGCTGGTTGTACCTGAACTTAGAAGGGAATACCCCGCTTCTCGAGGAAAGAGATTGGGGAATTAGGTCACCATGTTGGAGAAGACTGACTTTTATCGATTCAACCGAGGAGACATACATATCACACATACTGTCCAAGATAGATTCATAGTCATAAGGGTTTGCATATGAGTTGACTTATTTTGACCTGACTATTGAGGAAACTTGAGCAGAATTTTGTGATTCTCGAAGGTTGTTGTGTTTCAAATCCATTTCCAAATAAGGTTCCAACCGCACCTAAAATCTAAGGATTCGACTTAATCTCCAAACTTTGATTTTGTGAAGAAAAGATTGAAAGTTAAATCAATCAAAGTTCTTTATTTTTAATTTGTACATTTAATGCGTAAGTGTTTGCTAGGGACTAGCAAAGGCAAGTTTAGGGGTGATGAATCTCCATTTCATCACCTTTATTCTATCATTTTGGCCTTAAAAACCCTTGCTAAATGCATGTAAATAGCATTATTTTGTACAAACTAACATTCATTATTTATTCCATTTATTGTATATAAAATATTGTTTTGAATGATAAAATTATAGAATAAAGAAAAGAAAATAAAAAATAAGATGCCAAAGGTATTTTATACCCTAAACCCTAAGACCTAGGCATCTTCATGATTGGGTTGATAATTAATTAAGTAGGAGGAGATAAGGGCAAAAAATCCTATAAAAATTCCATTCTTCTATTCCATAATAATTCATTTTCGAGACCTATTTTATTCTCTATTACTTATACTTAAAATAAAGAAACTTTCTACATGAAAGTTGTGGATAAAAATAGATATAAAATATAAAATTTATTTCACATAAAAATAATACACAATATACATTTAAACTCAGAATAAAAAGCCAAAACTTGAACTTCCCAGACCCAATCCCAAACTTCCCAGACTCATATCTTCTCCATATGAAATCAAAATGCATCAAAATCACTTTAATTATGTATAACTTTTAATAATCTATTTAATGAAGGTGGTTTCATTTAATTTGAAGGTAAGGTGTGAAAATTAGGCTTTGGACCCTTATTGTATAGCGTACCTGAATAAAATATTCATTTTATGTATTCTGTAATCTTTATAATTTTATATTTTTATAATTTTGTAAATAATATTTATAATATATGTACACATTTATAATATAATAAAAACATAAATAAAATACTAAAATAAAAAAATATTAAAAAATATAAAGAAGAATATACAATACTTATACCTATATAATATATACCCCTATTTATTTAAGTGTAAAAAATACATCAAAAAATATAATAAAATTATATTTATATGTATGAAAATAAGTTATAAATTTATAAAATATGAAATAAAAATAATGTAATAAAAAATACAAAATAAAAGTAAAATATACAAAACATAGGTTAATATATCTATAAATACACTTGTAAAAAGTAACTCATAAAACATAAAAATCATATTTAAAACATTTTTCATTTTATAAGTTTTATTTAATTAATTCATTTATTATTTTATTTTTATTTATTTATATTCTCCAAATAGTTTTTGTCTTCTAGTGGCCGATATGTACCCATAGGAGCCCTCTGATTGTTGATCGTGGGTCACCTCTTCTGACTCGAGCCTAGCCCTGTCAGAATTGAGTACCCCCTCTCTTCTCGATATTTCCCTGCTTGATACGTCACTCAAGAAAAATCAATCTCTTCATGAGATTTGTTCATTGTTCATCATTTATCCCCGCCAACACCTCGCCCATGGCTAAATCGCCTCGACTTACTCGTGATCCCTAGGTCAACTCCCCATTCACTCGCATGTACAAAGAGCCCCTCCTCACCATATTTTGAATTTGATTCTCTTTCTCCCTCTCTCAGCCACTTGAAGGACTTCCATAGCGTAGAGACTCATGATAGAAGTGCTCCGCCATCATTCGCAGCGAGGAGGAGTGCGGAGGAGGTGTTCTCATCCATCTCCGGCCATCTTGGCCGTCGAGTTTCATCTCGTGGCTTCCCGGCCACCTGATATTTATTTCTTTCATTTTTTTAGTTTAGTCTTAGCTTTAGTTTCGATTTTGTATTTTATTTAGTGTTTTAGATACATGTCTTCGCCTAGGATTGGATCTTACTTCGCCGAAGCTCTTGAGCTTCGGCCACTGTTCTCGCCATAACTACTCATGTCTCGACCATTGCAGACACCCCATCTTCTTTTCCTGATACTTCTCTACCCTCCGAGCCACCCAGATTACCTCAACTCCCTTGGGACCGAGCCATAGAGGTCCTACAACCGACCTTCATTGGACCTCTAGATTTCATCTCCATTTCACATCCACCATTGGCAATAAATACCAAGATCTACTCCCCCTTGTATAGTGAATCTTCTCAACTCCTTTGCAGGTCTGGACGAGCCCCATATGAGGAGTTTGTCGTTAGAACCAAGATCCAAGAACTTCAATGCTCATGGACCCCACCAATGGGACCCATATCTCTTTGACGCCACTAGAAGGTGTGGATCGACATCAGCAAGCTTTTCCCTTTCATAACAGCCTCTGGGAGCGTAGGAGTGGAGAGAGAGGGTTGATTAAACAAGCTCCATGGAAGCCTGCTACCTAGTTCGTCCATGTCCATCAAGGATTGCTCGATCGAGCCGTGTTCTTTGCGGGTAGCAGGAGATGTCAGATCAGATAGAGCTAGGACTGCTAATCTCAGGCTTGAGATCTAATTCTGAATGTCCACATGGTTCATCGCACCACCAGGAGCCACCGGCAAGTGATGCGCCCGCAACCCTCGGATCTGGTGCCTTTGGAGGAAAATTACGAAATCCACCCCCTACTTTTTGTCTTTTTGATTTAGTCATGTAAATTAATTAATTAGAGTAAAACTTTTGGTACAATTGCATTGGAACTCCTAAATTATTTGTTATTTACTTTTGGGTCCAATCAACATCACCTCATGAGCGATCCCACGTGAGGTGGCAATTTTGCACTGAAGCCCTCATGAGTTTTGTATTTTCTGTTTAGTCCTGAAACATTTAAAATCAGTTGTAATATTTTGGGTAATTTGCACTATAGCCCTCAACTTTATTTTTAATTGCAAAAATATCCTTTCTAGTTCATTATTTTTTGTGCATGTATTTTATTTATTAAATTTATCATCTATGCTCCAAAATTCTCAAAATAATAGGATTAAGTGCATGCTAGCATTTACATTCATATATATTTTTATTTTTACATTTTAGTCACTATAAATATTTATTTAAAATCAAAGGAGCATGTTTTTATCCTTGTTTGAATTATAAAATACCAAAAAAAAATAATTTGAGAAATTCCCAAAAAATATGTGGTGTTTATTATTGTATTTTCTAACTCTAGAAAAAAAATCCCTAAAAATAGAAAAAGAAAAAGACTAAAAATCAAAAAGCTCCAAAATCTTTTATAAAAAAATCCCTAAAAACTCCAAAAATACTCATTTCTATTCTGTAATTTTTTATTATATATCATTAATTGAAAATAGTTTTGGAAAATTTAGGCTTTGTTTTCTATTTCTATTTCCAAAATAATTAGTCCTATTTATTTAGTCCCTATTTTGGGATATTTTTGACTTTAAAAATGCCTAAAAACTAGCAAAATTATCTAAAAAATCACAAAAATAATAAAAAAATTAAATAAAACCAAAAAACATTTTATTTCATGTATTTTGATTATTTTATTTGTATTTATAAATATGTTACCCCATTTTGTATATATAGCCTTATATGTATTCTAATTATATATTGAAAAATAAATGGAAATTAAAAAGAAAATAAAAATTATAAAATTAAAAATAGTTGAAAATATATAAAAAATAAAAGCTGTAAAAATATAAAATTAAAAACCCATACAAAAACATTTAGACAGGAAGAAGGAACACAAATTTTGTGCATCTTTGCATGATCTATCTAGTTTGCTCCTTGTGTTCGGCATTCTACAAAGACTTACACCTATACACACATTTGTAGAGTTATAATAAATTTTAACTCCACATCTTATTTTTCATTGCTTTATTTATATTGTGAGTTAGATGTTGAATTACTCAAGGATTCGTGAGCGGTCGCCTCAGTGATACTTTTATCTTCGCTTCTCAGGATAGTTTTAGACCCTCACAAAACCTTGGTTTTCAACAGTATGAGTTCGATCTTTTATCTTTTTAATTTTAGTTTTATTGAATCTACAAGAAGTTACTTACTACCCAGCACACAGGGTCAGTCGTTGCTATCGTCCAGTGTACATCCTCACTCCTCCCCAATCAATGGAACTATTAGCATAGGTTGTCAGGTTCAATATCAAGCCCAAAGGGAGAAAAAAGAATGAACACACCAAAATGATTTTATAACATCTTAGGCATGTGCTCGCATCTCAACCGTACACCACAGAGATATGTACAGGAGCATAGGGCATAAGTTCAGGGATTTGGGTGTTGGACATGCGAGCCCACGGCGAGCCATTATGCAATAAATGTTATTGCGAATATCATTCCCAGATCTGAAATGAAGAATGAATAATTTGCATAATAGGTCCCTTAGTACAATTAGGATTATGTATCATGGCCATCTTGATGATCATACAGCTGTTGATTCAATTATTGAATAATAGAGGCTGGTTTTTGGATGAATATCTAAAGAGTTAGATTGAGGACTCATCAAGCACCATCAAATGATTATTAAGAGATGATCTCCAGCCTGAGAAGGAGATGGCAATCCTTTCTCTAAAGGCTGATATCTGACCGACCTCTTGATGCAGGTCCTCTGCATAGGAATAGAGATTCGGAGGTGTCAGATTAGTTAGGTCAAAGAGTTGACTTAACGAGATCGAGATAACAAAGTCCTATATCGTATGCCGTCACGATACAGGCACACATCCTCTGACCAGAGACAGATTTGTTACTATATGTTTGAGTATGTACATTTGGCAGACCAATAGGTTGATGACCTAATCAAGGTCTATACACCGGCACGCTGGTGTGCATATAAGGGCATATGAGTAATACGATCTCTCAAAGGGATCATACAGGTTCAGTTACTGAACCGGAAGACATGAGCTCACTCATGAGATATTGGGAAGAATCAAATTCCATGCGCATGGTCGTCTCGCTTTGGAAGCTTAACTGAATTTGTAGGTTTGATATATACTTTCGGAAAGTATATGATCAAGACCTAGGTATGATATATGCTTTTGGAAAGTATATGATCGATACCGACTCCCAATGATCGAATGAGAAACTTACTTATAAAACCATGAAGCAGATAGTGTAAAGTTGATCTAATACTTCGGGTTTATTTTGAGTCTTCCAGTATGCAGGATGTACAGGTATTAGGAATACCTGAGGGTGATGTGATCATAAACGATTGTATAACCATGACGCTTCTATTCCTAGCGAGTGATGAAACGGGTCTGGATTTTAGTGACTCCTCTCAGTAGAGAAGTAATCTGATCTTATCCCAAATGTTGGACATTGATCTGAATGTGATTCAGATGCAATGAGAAGATTAGATTTGCGGTCTTGATTTAATCAAGCATCTATGGGAGGCCCCCGATCTGGATTTGAGATATGATCTCAATATCCATGTCACTATACGTGGAACAATACAATCGCCATGTCCTTATCTCCAAGTATTCACGGAGAAAGCGCATTATCCTTGAAAGAGTTCACGGATAATTCTATTGTTGATATATGTATCCGAGCATTGAGAAAATGGATAATTAAATGTGATTTAATTATCATGAATAATATGAATTTGATTCATATTATAAGGAGAGTTATCTTAGATAGTTAAATGTGATTTGATTATCAAAGATGTGAATAATGTGAATGTGATTCATATTATTTGAGCACAAGAGAATAAGTTATCCAATATAATTAAATGTGATTTAATTATTATGGATAAGAATAATGTGGATAATAATATCCAATTGTTCATAATATATTATAAATATGATTTTTAATGTATTAGAGAGAGTTAAATATAATTTATATTAGTAGATTAATTATTAATGTGTATTGGATACACATTGTCTAATTAATTGAAAATGTAAATTACATTTTGTTTTGGGTTGTGAATATGATTCACAATATTCCAATGTCAATATTGCAATATTCCCAAAATTAATTGAGAATTATTTTGGTGAATAGAAATCCCAACAAATAGTTGTTGGAAAATAAGTAGAGAGAAAATCAAGGAGATGTGCAATCTCATGGGAATCCATGAGATTGCCCTCCCATAAGGAAAGGAGGGGGCGGCACCAAATCCCTTGTGGGATTAGTGGCCGTCACCTCCCTCCAAAGGGGAAGGTTGATCTCCTTTGTTCTCTCTCTCTCTCTCTCTCTCTCTCTCCTTATTTGATTGATTTAATTTGGTATTAATATTTATTTGATTTATCAGATATATTTTATCAAAATTAAATCACAAGTTGTTGGTTTTTACCAACAACAATCTTGACCATTGGATTGACATAAATCAATCTCATCCATTGATTTTATATGGATTGAGATCCATGGATCCCAAAACCCTATAAATAGAGAGGCATACCATGCTCTCTATTTTACACACAATGCTTGAGAAGCATATCTCTCTCTCTCTTTCTCTCTAGACGTCAGCCCTCTCTCTCTCCCTCTCATGGCCATCCACCATGGATGCCATGGAAAGGTTCTCCATCGCCGCGACATTGTCGTTATGCTGCCCGTTCGTCTGCTCGTGGATCTCTGTATCCTTCGGTGCACCTCGAGCGTGAAGAAGACGTCGGATATCTTGTGTCGAGATCAGGAGATCCGCCGTTTGGATCATCAACATGGATTACGAGAAGCACGCAGTTCATCCCCGCGCTCGCAAACATCTCCTCCGTCGGATCGGACTTGAGACAGGAGGTATCTTCGTTTAGAGACTCGATCGCATCCACGCTTCAAGAGGTAATCCTATTACTTGTTTGTGGTTTAGACGAAACGATCCAAGAAGTGTTCTTGGATCATGTGGTTTCGTCGTAAGAAAATTTTTTAAATTCCGCTGCATCGAGCAACTAGTGCGACTAGTCGCTCCTCGTAGTATTCGATACGACGCTCACGCTTCCGTGATGCGCTTGAGGATCTAACCATATCCTTCATTGGACTCTAAAATTATGGTTGCGCCCTCACCCACTCTATCTCGAGGTAAGTACCTACAAGAAATGAGGGGGTTACTCTCCCCAAAACAATGATGATTTGTCCTTACGTTTAGTTTTAGGGTCAAGTGAAAATTAACAGTCCCTTTTTTATGAGGTTATAACTTTTTCTAGATTTTTTCAAAGAAACGATCAAACGAATTTTCCAGTTCCTTTATTCTTTACATGAGAAAAATAAGGGAGGAAGTCGGAATAGCCAGTGTGACGAAAATCAATGATGTATGCATGAGATAGAAATGTGTACGTTGCTCCAAAAGTCTACATGAAAAATGATCCTCGCATAAAAATAAAGATAGTAAAATAAACTAATCTTAATGGTACACGAAAAGCGTCCTAAGCAATAACTTCTATTAGCGGGAAAGAACCAATTAATTTGATTAAGTCCAATCCTACAATCTAGTCAATAGAACAGATATTTTGTTAAGGAATTTGGACCTAATTAATTACGTGGCTCAACCAAGTAAATAGAACCTACTTTTATGGGTTCAAGAACACAACAATCACGAGAAAACAAAGAAAATAAAAGGCGAGAAAACAACAACCAGTGAGGTCCCCCAAGTGCACCAGCACTTGGTGAAATAAACCCACAAGCCTCAAGGTCTTAGAAAAAAACAGAAAAATAGGCAAGTGACAATAAAATAATTACAACTTTTGACGAGAATAATAATGAAAAGAAAAGACTAAAAAGAAAATAAAAAATATATGTGCAAAATTCTGCTCCAAAATCTTTCAAATCTTCTGCTTCTTCCTCCTATGTTGTCTTGCTGCTCCATGAAGAAACGAGTTGCCTCTGCTTCGATCGGGTGCATCAACATTCCTAGGATTGCCGCCCTCACTCGCCGAGCCCTCACAAAAAAGAGAAACAAAAGATGTTTCAGGTCATAGTTATGAAAAATAGAGAAAAATAAAGAATGAAAATAAAACAGAAACATTGGCAAATAAATAAGACATAAAGGTGGATGAATAGAAAAATGAGAAGAGCAAGAATAAGTGATCTCAAATGAATTCCAAAGTCCGATCTTTCGGTGCTTTTGGTGTCCGATAAAAAGGATCCTGCAAGCATTGTGTAAGCTCCCTCAGGACACGTGGTATTCAATATGAGTGCTCACTACTAAGATGCAATATCCATAACACTGATATATATATACAACAAATAAAAGAAAAATAAATGATAGAAAATATGTATAGACAATAAATAAAGATTGAAATATAGACAAGATAGTAAGACGAGAAATGACAAGAATATAAACAAGAGAAAATAAGAAGAAACAAATATACCAAGAATAGCAGGCTAAAAGAAGACGAACCTAGCTACCCTCGTTGTACATCCCCGACAATGGTGCCATTTTGTTGAACAAGAATATTTGGGGATTTAATTTAAAATAATAATTCAAGTGTTGATGCAACCCCAAATATCCCTCACCAAAAACTATTCTAATCAAATTCTTAAGCTAACGAAAATAAAGCAATCAATGTCAACAAAAGAACTAATTTTGCTATTTATTTAATTGTATAGCATATAAGATCAAACTCACGAAGGCTATAAAAATCTCGAGGGTTACTAAATCAATGAAAAATCAATGAAATAAAAGAAGGAATTATGTGTACACTACTCTTGATTTTTGTAGAATTTTATCTTTTTCATTTTTTAGGAGTTTTTAGTTTTTTTTATAATTTTTATACTTTTTCAGATTTTATAATTTTTATGAATTTTCAATATTTGCAATTGTTTTTTAAATTTAAAGAAAATAAAAACAAAGAAAAATAAATAAAAGAAAAGAAAAGAAGATGAACTTTGTTTTGATTTTTAAACCAAAGAAAAAAATAGACAGAAAAATAAAATAAAATTCTTTTTATGTTTTTGGTATTTTTACTATTTTTGTTATTTTTGAGGATTTAGACATTTTTAAGATTTTAAAATATATTAAAAATAGAAAAAATGATAAATAGAAATATATGTAAATGTTTTTGTTTTTAAAATAGGAAATAAAATAAAAAATTATGGAAATAAGCACAAACATAAAGATGAATTTTTCATTTTCTATAAAGCATTTTTATGAATTTTTTTAGATTTTTAATGATTTTCTATAATTTTTTTAGTGTTTTAAATGATTTGATATTTTTCAGTTTTTATAAGGAATCAGAAGATGAAAATTATACATAAAATAAAATAAATAAAAACACATGCACACATTTTTCAGAATTTTTCAAAATGTTTTTCATTTTTTTATTATTTTATCAACGTAAACATGAATTATTTTTGTATTTTTTGATTTATAAAAATAATAAAAATGAACGAAATGAAAAATAAAAATTAGGGATGAAGGAACTAATTAGAAGGAATCTAAAATGATTTTTATTGTTTTTTAATTAGGATATGTTATTTATTAAATGCAATTAGCAAGCAAAATGAAATGCAAACTCACAAGGATAAAAATGAAAATAAAGTTACTTCATAGACCAAACAAATAATATCTAAAGAATGCATGATAAAAAGTGCAATTTTCACAAAAAATACGTGTACCGGTGCACATGAGTCGCGTTGTACATGACTATTATGCAAATTTTTAAGTTTTAGGGTTGAAATAATAACACAAAGGTACTGTACTTTTATTGAAAAAGACCCAAGAAATACGTGTGATGCATGCTCTTCTGTTCAAAATAGACTCAAACATAAATAAAATCAATAGCAAGGGAAAAATACAAATATTCAATAAACAACAGTCTGACACGTGTCCAAAGAGGACATATTGGCAAATAAATAACAGAAAGGGTGGAGATGCAAAAGTCACTGAGGTAGGTCTTGGGCGTGTGTAGCTTGGAAGCTTGGGATCTAATATGGACAGCATGATCCATGGCTAATGTTTGGGGCTCGATCAATGGGCATGATCAAATATGGTACTCCTTGTTCTTGATCCAACGATAGTAAAGGCTCTAGGAAGAACTTGATTGAAGATGTTGTTGGATGAGTTTCAATCAATAAGAACCAAGCGGATCTCCACTCTAATGTTCACTTGAAGGCTTCAGCTTGCTCCGATAGTTATCTTCCATTGATTGGATGCGACGACGATGTCCAACGATGCTTGATCTGATATTTGTAGCTCCGAGAGTTCTACAACTAGAAGTAGACCTCTTGATGATGTTTCTGCTCTCCAGCCCCCTCCTAAACCTTACAGAAGTTTATTGACTCGGAGAAGGATGCTCTGACCTTGTTATTAACTGCAAAAACAAGGAATATGGTGGAGAATGGGGATCTCCGGCGAGGACGAATGAGATGGAGACCAAACTCCGAGTTTATTTGGAGGTGTTCAGGTTGTGGAATGTAATGAAGAAGGTCAGGGTGAATGTGAGGGTGAGGTAGGATATGAAGATCAAAGAATGGAGCACTTTCGATTGAGCAGATTGGAGGGAAAAGGTGAGATCTGACTTATGCTAAATATTGGAAATCAAAGCAACTTTAAAATGCAAAATCAAAGAGAAGTTAACCTACGTTACCTAGGGATGGAAGGATGAAGATTATGGCCTCGATCTACTATGAAAGGTGAAGAGTCTAAAAGCGAAGATAGAGCTTTTGCCACATGTTGGATCTCACAAATCAACCACTCTCATGCACTCCCAGCTGCGGGTGAATGTCACTGTCACCTCACTTCATCTACAGGGATCAGCTTCGGGTCAAAAATGGTGGAAAAACAGACCAACCCATGAGGGGAGGAGATCTGGATGTAAATATAAGCATGAGTTAGGCGGGTTTTTTAATTCAAAATGCAAGATTCGAGGCATGATCGACGGATTTGATGATCTGGCTATGAAGTCAGTTGATAGGGATAAAAGTTTGGAGAAGAAGTCAGTGAGCATTAATTATTGAGGTGTGTGGAAAAAACTCGAGAAATTAGTTGGTGCACGAGAGGAGTGGGAAATGCAGGATGACTGGGGAGTTGACCCTGGTCAGTAGATCCGGAATCATCCAATCAAAGTGCAAGGGGAATAAGACAAGAAAAGCTATACGATAAAAAATGTTGAAAAGGAAAATAATAAAAATAAATAGAAAATGAATTCAAAAAAACTTTTAAAAATAAAAAATGTTTATAATTAAATAACTTATTTATTGTGATTTTTAATTAATTAAATAGATTATATACAAAGGTATAAATAAATAGAACATGCTATTTGTAGGTATATATACCTATATATACAACACCATGATTTTTAATATAGTATTTTTACAAATATACATATAGTTTACTAAGTTATTATTTTACAACATTATACAAAGATTTTAATGATTTTTTAGTTTTATGGAATAATTTATTAGGGTAAATTAATAGGGATATTTTACAATATACATAGTGATATATATATAATATATACAAGATTCTATTTTTGTTTATTTTTGATTTTGTGATTTTTATTTATATTTTGTATTAGTTAAATACAATATATATAAATAGTTAAAAATACAATATATACAAAAACACAAGAAAAATATATAAACAAATAATACACATAGGCATATTATACAATAGCACCCCCAAAAAGTCACAGTTCACCCTTAACTCTGATTTTTGTGAAACCACTTCCATTTTAAAGATTATTTAATTCTAATTATGATAAAAGTGAGTTTGCTTCATTTTGAATTTTTACAGAGAAGATATTGATCTGACAAATTGAGCTTTGTGGCCTTATCAAGATGTAGTTATTTACAAATTGTATAATGATTCTTCTTGCAATTATTTTTAATTTCACTTTATTTTTGGTACAAGTTCTAAGAAGAAAATATTTTTATTTGAGGTGAAATTGTTTATGAATAAATTAGTGTAAGAATTATGTAATATGTATAGTGATATGCAAGAGTTGGGTTTACACAAGTGGAGAGTGATTTTTCTTGATTTTCTTGTATTTATGCCTTATCTCCCCCTACTTTCTTCCGGATCGATTAGGTCAAGTCTTGACCTTCTCTCGAGGTCAATGTCAGCCTGTATTCATTTATTATATATATAGTCTTTGGTTTTCTTTATTTTTCATTTATTTATTTATTTTAGGTTAAAATAGTGATAACTATACAATATTTACACACGAGTTATGGTTGATAAAATGAGAGATTTATTGATATTTACAAGTGTTTTATAAGGGATTTTAAGCTAAAGTAAATGGATAAAGATGATGAAATGAAGATTCATAAATGGCCTCTAGCCATGTCACCATCACCCTCAGTCACTCAAGCTGCTCCTAATGGCTGCCAGAGTCCAGTTATGATTTGAGGTCTCTCAGACCTCAGCCCAAGCCTCTGCCCTGTCATCTTCTTCCTCCTTAGATCTCCAGGTTGTCTCTCCTTAGTTATTGTAGTTTTCTCTTAATTAATTAAGCGCATACACCTTATCTCACTTTCCATTGATCGATCCCCGAGCTTCACTATACACCCTCCACCATCATGCCACCTTCAGATAACCTTATTCCCTTCTTCATACCCTCCTATGCTATGGTCACCTTTCTCCTCCTGCATGGAGGAGGAACCCATTAGGGCTCCATCTCCTCATGTTGATGGCACTCCATTCAACTCTCCTTCGAATCCCCTACACAATGTTGTACTCTTCAGCTAGATTCTTAACATTTGTTGATCCCAGGTCTTCAATGGAAGGAAGCCTCGATGAAGCTCCAAACTAGAGTAGCAGATCTGATGATACCCCCATCGACTTGCCACTCCGTGCACCCCATCCAATTTATTGATGGTTCGGGACCTTCACAACCCTCCGTGAAGGTGTTGGGACTTTCTATGTAGCCTCTAGACATCGGAGGAGAGATGGAGGGCTCGCTAGAGCCCAATTAACTCCACCACAAAATTAGCTAAGTAACTGAGGGGCAGAGTCCTATTGGTGTTGTCGATCATTTTGATTTGATGGCTGGCGTTGCTCGACCGAGCCTCACCTCGAGCCTCCACGCTCGAAGGAGATGAGACAAGTCGAAGTTGCTTGGGCCACCCATGTGGCCTGAGCCTAACTACATCGAGCCTCGACCCGCCCGATCCTTAGAGAATGTGCAGCACGCATGCATGCGGTGAAATTGTAGCTGAAGCCTGTCTTTTCTCCAATATTGCAAACATGTCCAGTGCATGTGCCTCACGTGGCACACGTGGGAATTTTGCACATGTACGTACCCCTTTGGCTAGTCATTATTGCAAAAATGCCCTTCCAATGGCGTATTTGAGAATTTTTCCCTACTTATTTCCATGTTTTTATTTACATTTATGCCCCTAGACCATTTCTTTAATAACTTGAGCATATGAACTCCTATTTCAGTGATTTAAATTTCATTTTGATGCATGTTTCATTATCTATCTATTGATATTATTTAATTTTTGATTTGACACCATTAATAGGATGGTTAAGTTGTTGTATTATTGTGTCAACTGCTCACAAATTTAAATATCATTGAATGAAATTGAAATTATTTTGAGGCATGATTTATTCATTGAATTGACACTTAGAATAACATGGCAAATTGGAGATATATAATGTCACATTGCTTGATTATTTAAATGCCGTCAATTTGACTTGGATTTATTTCTGATGCATCAAATATCCATGAAATTGATTCTAATTGTAATAATTATTTTACTAATTATTTAGGTGCACATTTGTGCATGTATAATTATTTTCATTATATTGCATCATGGTTCATGTAATTTACTTGTATTTAACTAGTATAAATCAAATAAAAATGCATTATGTGGCATAGCACCATATCGCGTCTTTTCATTGGTACTTCATTGTATCATTTTTTGATGTCATATGTGTGCATGGTTGACCTAGATAGAAGAAGTAATCACTTGATTTAAAAATGATTATCTGATTATTCATATAGGAAGCTTGCATCCCTATGTTCGACCTTGGTATACTTACCAAGTAAAATACTCCACATATTTTCTGTCCCCTTATACTACATGTATCATTCTTAAGAGAGGTGAAAAGCGAGTCATCAGGAGGGAGGGATCAGGGTTAGCAGAATCTGTAGATCGATGAATTTGAGGAGATAAAATGGAGCCTAGGATTTTCGGGAGGTTTAAGCATAAGTCAAATAAGTCCGAACAAACCTGATATATTCACCAACATATATAATGAACATAAAAAATATAGTCAAATTATCTGGTCTCTTTTATTGATGATAAAACAATACCAAGTCAACTACGAATAGTTTTAAGTAGGGTTTAGGCTTTATCCTAAGGATATATCCTCACTCTCAATATGCATAATGTATTGGTGAATAATGAGGCATTTTCTCTCTCGATACAAGATTAATTTTAGCACTGTCTTAATTAGGTACTTGCATTTAACAATCCTAGTTTTAGAGATTCAATTGTCACCGATTAACTACATGTGCACATAAATCATTATCTACCATCCAGTACCATTTCCTTTTAAAATTCTAAAGTCATAAATTAAGAGAGGATTCGAGAAAATGCTGCAAACGTAAAACTGTGATGCATGCTCATATTAGAGATACTTACATTGAATCCATGCACTCTTCATGTGGATGCATGAATAAATATATAAATCTACCTGTATGCATGCAAATCGATGAGAAACCACACATAAGCATAAGTTCTATTAGCATGATAGAATTCGTTTAATTTGGCTAAGTAAAATGTAAATTAAGTGTGTCTCATGAATCTTAAGAGATGGTGTGAATCTCTTAAGATGTTGTTAGTGTTTCCTACATTACGGTTCAAGAACATGAAATAATCAATCGAAAGTATCTCTATGAGCCATGTGCCTAAACCCTAAGTCGGGCACTCAAATTGAGTCCCATCCAATTAGGGTGAAAAAGGCACAACACACAACAAAATAATAGAGTTCAAGTCCATATTCAAATAATATACAACATAACAACATAATAAACAAAGCAACTTGATAGACTTCATTTTTTCAAGGGATCTCCTACGGCTCCTCTCATCTAGAACTCTAATCTCTGAGCACCAGCCTCCATAAGACTCTGAGCGTACTCAAATCCACAGGCCCTTCCACAAAAGATTAAAGGTTAGATATTGAAAATTATCAAATAGAGAACATATAAGTAATTAAACAAATCATCACAAAACACTTAACTTAGATAACATAAAAATCATCTTAACCAGATATTAAACCAAGATAATCATATTAATGAAGTTGTGTCCCCAGCAACGGCGTCATCCAATGAATCACTAACCAGCTAAAATAATTATCATTCATTGTAATCTTGTCAGTTAGCAATCATACAGAATCAAGTCCAATAAATCTCCATAAGGACTTGATTTAATTTATATCCTAGGCAAGTTCCAGGTTAAATAGAAGGACATGAGCTATTAATATAATTAACTAATTATTTAATATTTGAGTTAAGTAATTAATACATTATCTAGGCCAAAAGAGCACAATAATCACTACAACAAAAGTGCTTTTGGCGAGCACAAATGTCCTCCCCAGGTGCTCTCAAAGTGCTCTCCGAGTCTTGACGAGTACATGTGCTCGCCAAACTTGTGCTAGTTAAAATCCTAGTCGCTAGCTTATATTGGCGAGAACATGTGCTCGCCATTAAAAGTGGGTGAGCACATGTATTAGCCAAGTCCTAGCCATGTGCTCTCTAAGTCCTGTATTTGCTAGCACTTAGATAGGACTTGGCTAGCATGTGTGCTCGCCAACCGTAGAGAACATGAAAAAATATAGGTTCTTCAGGGTTTCGAAGCCCCGTTGAACCTATATCACCTATTATAATATCATTTTAAAACTCCTATACTATGTAAACATATTTTATGCCAAGTTGGAGACCCATACTTCAATTTCATTGCTTTCTCATTTTCTAGTGTTATCCTCATTTCGCAAACACATTCTTTCTCTCTCATGCATAACATTATAGTGCACAAGCATACACAGTAACATACGCTCGCAAACATTAACACACATAGATATATTAACAGTATAACACAAACACCATACTAATACACAAGCACTTCATATCTAAACCGAAACACTATACTTACAGACTCTACACTCTCTAACAAACATAGACACACTATACCTCTTGCATTCACATGCTAAAATATACACATACATACTAGCACACACTAGTATTCACATAAGCACATTTAAACAAGCAAACACAAATGAACTTAATCCAAACACACACACACACTCTCTTTCACCGTGTAACACATACGAACTATAGCACAAACTAACACAATGTAACACACACATACATAAACACACTAGCATATCGTACGAGCAGTCTAACACACATAAATACGCATGAACCTAGATAGTACACACATGAACATGTAAGTACTCAAAAAATCATCTTGTAAAAACATGAAAATGAATGCATGAAGAAAGAGTATGAATCATAATACAAAAGTAAAAATCATCATATGAACTAAGCTCAACCATCAAGTGAAGTGCATCCTCCTTATCATCTTCTTATTATATTTTATATAGATCATGCCTTGTACCTAGTCGACACACATAAAATTAAATTAATACTTTGAAACTTGAATATACATGTATCAAAGAAAGATAATAAATTTAATCAAGCATACCTAATGACGTAGGATTTGGCCATCTGCATCCTCAAGATCATGTTTATACTCTTTCAAAAAAAACGACCATGTTCAAATGTGAGGACCCGAAATCCTGCAATTCTGAAAAATTGGAAGTGAATATACTTTTCAAGAATAAAAAGAATAACACCACTAGACATGCAGGCTCAATAAATCATCTTGCAAAATCATGAATGTAAATACATGAAGACAAAAAGTGGATGATGATACAATAGATATGCATGTACATGAAATTTAGAAAGGCATGTACATGACTCTATATTTA
Organism: Ottelia alismoides; assembly: GCA_037367405.1. Lineage (NCBI taxonomy): Eukaryota > Viridiplantae > Streptophyta > Magnoliopsida > Alismatales > Hydrocharitaceae > Ottelia > Ottelia alismoides. Next base: position 842,111 of record JAZKJV010010488.1, on the reverse strand, counting down.
CAAATAAAAATGTATACCTGATCATCTTATCGTAAATAATTCTTCATACTAGATCCCATCATATTTTATATGGATCCTAACATATTCCTAATCACTTAACTATAAACTTTAGTTTAAAATTTGATACTTGGATATACATGGATAAAAGTAGGAGGATAATATTTAATTGAACATATCCAATGATAGAGGAGTTGACGTCTGAAAAACGAGTCTAAATTATGTGCGTAAGCCTGCATTCAATTATAAATGACTAATCCCAGTAAAATTCTTAATAAAATAAAGATAGAGAAGTTTTTACTGGAAAATAAAGTGTTACCAATAATACCGAGAGGTTCCTCCTACTATATCCAAAATAGGAACAAATAAGATAATATACGGTCACCCTCACAATCACGTTCATCTGCAAAGTAATAAAAATAGTAAAATATAAAACTAGGTTAACACGTATATCCATGGCAGCCTTCCACATGTAGAAACTTTAGGTATTTCATCAATAACATCAAAATTAAAAATCATTTTATCGACACTTTACAAATAAATATTACACACTAAAATAAATCTAACATATTAAGAAGTGTGTTCTCACTCTCACAAGCTTGTGCTCCATGCATACTAAACTAATACACTCTCTAACACATACTCTAATATGCATGCACACTCTCCCCCATACACATTCTACTAACACACTCCCTAAGATACATGCACATGCACGCACACATAACACACATACATAACCATCTCGCACAAATAATTTCCCCACCCTCCTTCAATACTATATTAATACATTGCACATTCTCTAACACACACCACACACATATACACACACTCTCTCTCTCTACGCATACTAACACACAAATGTACTAACACACGCACACACACACACACACACCACAACACACACATACTTAAATACCACAAGTACATATACAATAAACCATTACTATATAATCCTAAAAAAGTAGAAAATATGGGTATTTAGTCTATGTATAGGTTCTCACATCACATATAACAATAAACTTTCTCAATTTTTCATTAGAAGGTCATACACCTTGCATACATATTGATTTGCATATACAATAGCCTCACAAATTTTGTTCTAAAATATAATCTATGGTAATCTAATTGCAATCTACAAGTAAACAAATTTGAACAATATTGTTGTTTCTAATGGTAATGGTTTAGGCATTTCATCATACACCTTCCATACATGCTGATTTTCATATAGAATTAGCTATATGATGTGCAATAAACAAGCTAACGAATTCTAAAAACAAGGTATGATATTCTAGTCTAAAACAATTGCAAACCCTAAAATATTGAATACATCCATACCATGCAACCAAAATAAAAATAAGCAAGAGAGGAGTGCTCAAAATACCTTATGGAAGAAAAAGTAGCGTATAGTGGAGGTAAATGATGGTAAATGAAGGTAAGGGATGACACTCAAAGATCGTCAGAGGAGGGTTTTTGGGTTTGGTTTCATTTGGAATGAAGGACAGGGAGCCCATTAGCGTTTTGTATAGAAGACGTGGGCGAGCACATGTGCTCCCGATGTGCTCTCCAAGTGCTCTCTCCCAAATTTTCACGCGCCATTTAAAATCACACATTGAAATTTAACTGGACGAGCACATGTGCTCACCAATGTGCTCTCCAAGTGCTCTCCCTCAAATTTTCACGCATCATTGAAAATCACACATTGAAATTTAAATAAGCGAGGCAGGTGGGCGAGGACATGTGCTCGCAAGGTGCTCGGACACATTGAAATTTAACTGGACGAGCACATGTGCTCACCAATGTGCTCTCCAAGTGCTCTCCCTCAAATTTTCACGCGTCATTTAAAAATCACACATTGAAATTTAAATGGGTGAGGTAGGTGGGAGAGGACATTTGCTCGCAAGGTGCTCGCCCAAAGGTGGCGAGCACATGTGCTCACCCCGTCCTAGCCCTTTTGTGCTTGCCAAATCAGGTTTTTCTTGTAGTGAATGCAATAAAGAGACATATGAATGATATGTATTTTTAAGATGTTTTTAATGCATGTTAAATAGTCGCAAAATGAACGGAATGAACTAATGCATGACACGCATAAACACACCTAGACTATGCTCCTAAATTAAATGTGTAACTCCAACAATACAATAATTACAATCAAGGTCATGTTGATACATGAGTTGAATCTAAATGAATTAATGTCGAATATATAGTTGTGAATGGTGCATTTTTTATCTAATTAATTGACACAATTAGGATAAGTGAATCAGAGATCAATGAAGGCAATCATGTAGATAATGAAATAAGCTTCACAATGTAACTAAAATTACATCAGTTGGATTAATAATGCTCAAGATATTCAACATGCAGTCTAGGGATATAAATGCAAAAAACAGAATAGAAATAATCACAAATAGATCCCTACAAGGACGGAAATGCAAATATTAAAAGATGATTACTCATATTATTATTAACCCCCTACACTGTGGCATAATTGTAATTTTGATAAGTTGACGGGGTGACTTTGTAATTTGCCCAATGTCGCATGCGTGAGGCAAGTACAGAAGCACTGGCTGCTTTGGCTCTGATATAGAGTCGTTCAAGGTTGTAGGGTCAGTGGGGTTGACACGATTCTTCAAGGACCGTTGGATTACGCCTAATAGAGCTAATCTAACAGCACCTGTATGCTGGTGACCTTCCTCCTCCTTTTTATCGCGGTGGAGAATCTTGGGATCTGGTGATGGAATAGAAGCCCCTAGCTCATGTGTCGGGTTGCTAGAAGGTCGTTGAAGATTCTTGGAAGGCATGCGAAGATCGTCGCCTATTTGTGAAGGCGTAGGAACATCTGAAATTATCAGACAACGTATGGTCATTAGAGGCAGAGCTCCAGATTGGAGCTAATTCCAAATTCTGATCATTGAAAGCTTGCTCGACCTGCTAAGTTAGACAAGCCATATCAGAAGCATTGAGAAGTGTGTGCATGCAGATCGTGCGTTTAATGAATGCTTGTTGAGGCATAGAAGGTGGAGGCCAATGTGGTTCTCTTCCTCCATGAATGGAGTAGGTGTACCGAGATGGTAGGAGTGATAGAACAAGAAGCACGTAGAACAACTCCATCCGCATGGATGTTTGATCCATGGAGAAGGTCGAGGATGGTGCAAATCGAGTGAAGGTGAATATACAATCCAAGAAAATTTGAAGAAATAAAGAAAAATACAAAACCCTAGTTACCTGGGTTGAAGCTAAGTCATGAATGGAGGCAATGGATTGGGCATGAGCTTCGTATGAAGCTCGGATCGTCACTTCATCTCCACAGTCGCTCGCGAAAGCTCGAATAGTTGAGCTAACAACCATAGCATGGACTTTGACCATGGGTCACATCTGAAGGGCTCCTTCATGATCGCTTCTTTCCTTCATCTTATTATCACAAAGAAGTTGAGTGGGTTAGGGGACTTCTTCTTGCAAGGATGGACAACCGATGATGTGGGCGGTTATGAGGTATTTGAAGGCAAAGAAGGTTGGTTACCAGGTGAGTTACACGGTAGTTTCAACCACCATGAACTGGTGATGGAGTTAGGGTTAGAAGCCATTGGGAGGTTAGCATGGATCATGGAAGTTAGGTGAAAGAGATAATGATGTCATTTAGTCGGGGGTATAGATGGAGGAGTTGGAGAAAAGGGAAGAAGTTATAGAGGCTGTCATCACTCGCGGATGTTGAAGGTTGAGGCAAGAGGCTAAGATAAAGGAACGACAGTCTGATCAAGATCATACGATCCCTGATTGGGTGGCAATGGACGGCGATGCGGCTCTGATAATATAGATAATATGGTCAAAGTTGAAGGTGCGGTTGAACGACTAAAATCAGTTATTCGAGGCCAATCTAACAATCAGAAATTACTATTGAAGAGTCGGGCCACGTGGCTGAAGAATATGGTGTCACATGGCCTAATGAGATAACTAAAAAAGAATAAAAGAGTATAAAATGAAAAAAAAACTAATTTTAGGGTGCATTAGAAAAAGTTGTAAACATGAATGTTTTAGATCTTGATGAGATCTATAAATTTCATGTAGAAGTAAAAGAGAGAAAATGTAATCTTGACAAGAAAATATTTTTGTAAGTATTTTTAAAGTAATAAAAATACATGTTTTATTTTCTTTTGTGATTTTTTAGATTTTAAATGTATATTTTATGTTAAACTAATTATGTGCATTATTAAACTAAGTTTTATTTGATTTTTAATAAAATAATATACACATGGAATATAGGCATAATATTGGGGTTATTTAATATACAACAATTAGTGTTACTTATATACAACACGGTAAGTAATCATTAATATTAAGTGTCTGTGATAAATGTTATTGGTTTTCTTAAGATGGAGAGATAATATAGAAGAATAATACAAATAAATATAGGATTTATCAATCAGGACCTCTATCTGCGCAAGATCGAGGTTGGCCGATGGCTCGAGTGGATGGAGAATGTGACGGAGAAAATGATCGAGGTGTCAGATGGTTCGAACATGGCTAAATCACAGTGACACTATGGCTGGAATCTAGGGCTCTGACGAACTAAGATTTTGGATTTTTAATGAAATAAAGGTAAATGGACTGAAGTAAATACTAATATATACTAGAAATAAAAATGTGAACCTAAATAACTCATTTAACCTATGCCTCTAACAAGGGTTTCTTTGGAAGCAGTCCTCATTGGACATAGTCTCCAACGACAGTGGACCTTGCCTCTTCCGCCCTTCTCCTCAATGTAAAACCTCAGCGGCTCCTTACTGTCACCAAGGGCACACTCCAGGAGATGATTCTTTGGGATTACGGGGGAAAGAGTAGATCAGAACTGGAATGGAAAGGGAGGAGCTCATTTTATAGAAAAATGAGGAGTTTCCTTTTGATCAATGTTGTGTGCGACATGATGGAGGTTGGTGGAAGCTATATACATAGCGAGACGGAGCAAGGTATGCTGCACACTTTTACTGAAGGAATCAAGGAGATCAAAAGCATTATTTTGGCATAAAACATTGGAGAAAAGAGGGAGTCTGCATTTCTGACAAAAAGAGACTGGGGGTTGTGCCGAGGAGATGTTGACTGAGGGGATTGGTATGCTTAGTACACAACATGATAAAATAGAAAGTAAAAAGAAAGAATTTAAAAATAATATAATAAATAATTTTATTAAAAAACATAAAATATGAAAAATATTTCTTATTTTGGAAACTATTTGATATTGATATTTTTATTTATTTTTACAATCTTATTTATTATAGTTCATTATTTGACATTATATATAGGTATATATACATGTATATTGTTTATTATATGTTATTTGTGTATATATATAAATAATATTGTATTTACATATTTTATATATTTATAGTTTTATATATATATTTACATATTTTTGTGGTATTTTTATGATTTTCTGTAGATGTACAAATAATTACATGTATGTATACTATATGTATATTATACTTATGTCTTGAACTTTATTTTTTGGGAGTCTTTTAAAAGTTTTATTTATATTTATATTTTTAATATATATTATAATATATATTAGTTCAAAATATAAAGAGAGTAAAAATATAAAAAAATAAAATATTTGATTTTATATAGAGATGTCCAAGTATAATAGAACCCCGAAAAGCTGGCTTTTGCATCTTAGCCTCAATTTCAATGAAACCACCTTCATTTATTTGGTAATGTAATTTCAAATATAACAGAGTGAGTTTTGTTCAATTTGAGTTCATATGGAGTATATATTATTGGACATACGAGCTCACACCGACCCATTATGCAATAAATGTTATTGCAAATCAATCCCAAATCTGAAATAAAGAATAATTAATCTACATAATAGGTCCCTTAATGTAATTAGGATTATGTACCTTGGCCATCTTAATATCATACAACTGTTGATTAAAATATTGAATCACAAAAGCTGGTGCTTGGATTATATTTAAGGAGTTAGATTGATGACTCATCAAGCACCGTCAAGTGAGTATTAAGAAAGGATCTCCAGCTTTAGAAGGAGATGACAATCCTTCTTAAAGGTTGATATCTGATCGACCTCTTGATGTAGGTCCTCTACATAAGAATAAAGATTTGTAGGGGTTAGATAATTTGGATCAAAGAGTTGACTTAACGAGATCGAGATAACTAAGACCTATATCATATACTGACACAATATAGACAGTCCTCTAATGGGAGACATATGTATTAGTATATGTCTGAGTCTGTGCATTAAGCAAACCATTAGGTTGGTGACCTAGACAAGGTCTATACATCGACGAGCTGATGTGCACACTAGGGCATATGAGTAATACGATCTCTCAAAGGGGGCATACAGGTTCCTTACTGAACCGGAAGACATGAGCTTACACATGAGATATTTGGATCAAATTTCATGCACGGTCCTCTCACTTTGGAAGCTTGATTGAATTCTAGGTTTAATATATATTTTTGGAAATTATATGATTGATACCATCTCCCAATGGTCAAATGAGAAACTTGATGATAAAATCCTGAGGGAGACAGTTCAAATATGATCTAAAACTTTGGGTTTATTCTAGATCTTCCTGTATGCAGGATGTACGGGTATTAGGAATATTCGACGGTAATGTGATCGTAAACGATTGTATAATCATGCACTTCCATTCCGAGGGAGTGATGAACTAGGTTTGCAATTTGATGATTACTCTCACTAGATTAATAATATGATCTTAATCCAAATGTTTGACATTGATCTGAATGTGATTTGGATGCAATGAGAAGATTATATTTTCATTTTGATTTGTTAAAACATCTTTGAAAGGTTCCCTAGATCTGGATTTAAGATATGATCTCAATATCAAAGTCACTATACATGGAACACACAATCGCCATGTACTTATCTCCAAGTATCTGCGGAGAAAGCATATTATTCTTGAAAGAGTTCAAGAATAATTCTATTGTTGAAATATGTATCTGAGCGTTGGAAATATTTGATAATTAAATGCTATTTAATTATAATGAATAATGTGAATACGATTCATGTTATTTGGACACATGAGAATAGTCATCTGAGATAATTAAATATGATTTTATTATCATAGATATGATTAATGTAGATATCATTATCTACAATAATCATGGATACTATAAATACGATTTATAATATATTAGAGAGATTTATTTATAAATAGAATTTACAATTTATATGTTGATTTGAATTGGATTCATATTAAACAATTAATTGTAAAATCAATTTACTCTTTATATTGATTGTGAATAAGATTCACAATTGTCAATGGCATGATTGAAATTTTCACAAGATAATTTGAAATTATCTTTTATGAATATTATGCAATAAACGTTGTTGCATGATAATATGTATTATCCATACCAAATTATCCATATATTAATTGATTTAATATACATTGAATTATCTTGAAAAGATATATTTGATTTGTCTTAAATTAATTAATTATTGCAATTTAAAACAATAATTGTCATGGCCATTGATTTGAGATTAAGAGTTAATCTCGACCGTCTAATATACTATAAAAGAGAGGGTAGGTTTTCCTTTTCTTAATATGCAACAACACTTCAACTCATCAAGTTGAAATCTCTCGTCTCTCTCATTCTCATACACGTCCCTTCTCCCTCTCTCTCTCTCTATATATTGTGGCTTGCCAACTTTATTTTTGTAGAGAGAATCACCGTCTCCGACATGTCATTGTACTATTTCGTGAGACGAAATCAGGAGGTTCCTCACTCGAATCTTCAACTAGGATTGTGGGAAGCATGCGTCTCATCCACACGCCTACAAGTGCTCTTGCCGACGAATAGGACTTGAGACAGGAGGTCTCTTGCTTTAAAGACCAGTGATCTCAAACACGCTTCAAGAGGTAATTCTATTATCCGTTTGTGATCTTGATGAAATGATTTGAGAATTGTTCTCGAATCATGTGGTTTCATCATTTATTTTTTTTTAAATTCAGATGCACATGGTAATTAGTATAACTCGTTCCTCTTAGTCGTATTCGATGCGGACTTCACACTTCCGTGATATGTTTAAGGTTAAAACCATAACATTTAGATATTAATCAATGAATTTCGTTCCGTGGCTTTTTCATCTGATCATACCAATTGTATTGTGCATGGATTATTTTTGGCTAATATTTGTATCATTTTATATACCTTAATATGTACAAGTTTTATGTTCAAAACCTTATTGGTTGAGGTGTATCTAATGAAGAATAAAATAGTTTAATATTAGGCTATTTAGACAATATGCTGAACTTTAAAGAATTAGGGCATTTTTGTATTTTTGTACATTATTTTGCTCTATCTCCTCCTACTTTATTCCTGATCGATCTTGTCAATATTTGACTTGATCTCGAGATTCAGGGTTACTCATTATCTTTGATACTTCAATTTGTTCTTCTTTTATTTTCTTTATTCTTTTGTTTGGGTTTAAATACATGTATTTATGTATTAATTACAGATTAAAGGTGTTAATTTATGCAAGTTAGTAGTACTGGCATGCATTTCACTAGATATTTAAAGTCAAAATGGAAGAATAAAGGTGAATGAATGGCTATTCATCAGTTGCTATTGTGTGCTTTGATGTGCTTCTTCGATTTCGATCCTGCGGTTTCCGTCTTTGCTACCCACCTACGTTTTTTTCAGACACATGTGGGTTTGTTTGTTCCCAACATAAATTATATTAGGGTAAAAAAGGATGAAGATATTTTTTCCTTAACCCACCCGATGAAAGGTTGAAAGATATCTCTTGGGTATGGAGGATTTTGTCATGTGAACCCTCCATCTTGACATGCTAAATGAAAGCCAAATACTTACACTCTAGCTAATCATCTTCTTCTTTTTTTATTTCACTCCTTATTTCTTCAATTCTATAACTAAGGCTTTAGACTTGAGCCTTCTCTTTTTGTAACTTTTCTCCGAGTATTAGACAAGAAGAAAACATACTGAAAGAATCTTTCACAAGCAAACCCACTTTTGAAGCGGACAGAAATTGTGGTGGATCGCAATAAAATGACAGGAACAAGAGCATAAATGGCAACAACGATGGAAGATAGGGCTTGGGAGTTATTTCTCATAATGGGCATCACATGAAAACTATTTCTCAAAATGGGTACGGACCGAAAATTTTTCCCGGAATGGGGATGTATCGGCAAACCGTTTGCCGCTCGCCAACGTGACACGGCAAATGGTTTGCCGTGGTGACATGGCATCGGCGGCAAATCGTTTGTTGTGCCTTTTGCCTCGATCGACGGAGAGCATTTCAAACACAAGGCACGGCAAACGATTTGTTACCGATGCCATATCACCACGGCAAACCGTTTGCCGTGCCACTTTGACGAGCGACAAACGATTTGCCGATACATCTCCATTCTGAAAAAAATTCGGTCCATACCCATTTTAGGAAATAATTTTCATAAGTACGTTATGAGAAATAACTCGCTCCTCGTGCACAGGGGCCCACCACGTGGGAACTTTCTGGACTCTCAAACATGCATCGCACACGTCCCATCGCTCCGTTGGATGTTCCACACAGAACTCGTGTTGCTCGTGCTGCCTCGTTGTTTATCTCGTGGCCTTAGCTTTTCCAGTCCTCCTTCTCGCAATTAAGTTGGATCGAGTTATTAATTAATTAATTAATTAATTAATAGCACATGAGCCGCGTTTTGCACGGGCATAATGTACAAAATGATGGGATTTAATTTTACTTTTTTTTAGAAAATCAGTGCTAATATAACGATGATTTATTTCTGGAGCTACAACCAATTAAATTTTTTTATCTACAAATATGACATATTATCTTACATATTTTTGAATTTTTATCCATATTTACGTTAAAAATGATGGAAATAGCTATGGGAATGAATAATTTTAATATTCATTACCATTTCTTCCAATATTATATTTATAACAACGAATATAGTTTAGTATAAAATTGTCTTTCACGCTTGCAATTCGCAGAAAACCGATATTCCTTACTAAAGATTAATATAATGGCAATTATCTGTCATCTTTTTTTGCTGAAAGTTGTACTAACGGTTGGTAATTTAGCAAGATTATAAAAAATTCAAAGGATGACCATTTTTATATGACAAATTGCTATGAAATCACCAACGAATATCATACTATCTGTAAATTTATACAATAGAGCATCAACTAATATTCGTTATAAATTTAAGAACCGAAGATATGTAAATGAATATTAAATTATCCATCGTCATGTTTCATTTTTGTTTGAGTGTGTACAGATTTTGAGATTCTCGTTGTCAAAAAGTAGCTATTTTTCTTTATGTGCGTCATGAAAAAAATAATATAATCACCTTTTTCATAATAATTTTGTTATGGCAATACCACAACCATTCAGAGTTTCTGTTTTTTAAAATATAACAACTAAAATCTATGTCACTGTAGCTACAGTGCCGTATCAACGAGCCTTACGTGTACATTAAGATGTTATTGAAATGCATTGAGAAGATCATTTTTACCAGCTAACAATTCAAGGTTGAAAATCCAGGTAATTGCAATAAAATATCATTCTTTCATGTCTAGTTAGAAGCACGAAATTAATGCTGCATAACCATCATTAAAAAATTTGGCATCTACTATTATAACGGATTGTTCTTTGGAATGAATGTATAATAATTCTCTATCAAATTTAGGCTGAAATATTCAATACGATTTAACTTATATCTGTTGGAATTAACATCAAACAATGGACTTATATGTGTATATGTTTGTAATTAATTATATTGTCAACTTTAATTTTGATCAATTATAAAGAAGCAATCAAATAAAGTCCAGGAATTCTTTTTAGGTATAAGTGTATTTTTAATTGCATGAGATTTCAATATGTAGAGACTTAAAGGATAATTTTATATCTATGATGGGTAAAACTGAAATTTATCAAGGTAGTTAGAGAATGGGTCAAGATCCCAGAGGAAACCACCCCCCAACGCACATCTCCTTTTTGAATTCCCATCTCAAAAAGGAAAGTTAGGGATATCTCTTTTTAAATCTGAGCATTCTCGCCAGAGAGAGGTTACGAAGATTAAAAGGTTGGAGGGCGTGGTTTCTCTTGGAAGATCCGACCCTTTTTTGTTTAATGCTTGCCTTTCAATATAGTTAGTATATTTTATATGTGTTTTCTTTTCTTGTATGGTTTTGATAAATTCATTTTATTATTTCTATGGACAAACATGGAAACTATTAATCCATTAAAAGTGCATGACATGCCTGATTTTTTAATGCAGTTCTATATTGGACCCTTCTTATACACTTCATTCTCATTCATTGCACTTTCTTTTCATCCGTATACCTCTTTTAATTTTCAGCAGGTTGCCTTTATTGTCATCTTAAATATTTGATCAATACCTTTTATTAACAGCTTTGATAATGTGAGAATCTCATTATTATCTTGTTGATCTACTCGTGTATGTGTAAATGGAAAACTGAAAGTCATAGTTTTATTGTGATTTATAGCAATACCGATAAGAATCAAGTTTTAAGAATTCAACAATGGTTATGGGCCCACCGTTTCTCATTAGAGCATTTTCGTTGTTAAAATTAAACAATAATTTTGAATATAGGGATGGATACATACATTTTTTGATATGCATTAGTTAAAACAATATGTCACCAAAGTGGCCGATGTTGTTGAGATTGATATTTAATGAAATATGAATAGTTGTGTATCATTAATTCATATGGATAAATATTTACCCAAAGGAAAATTATTATCCATCAAAATTATACATATAGTTGTAGTTTTAAATATGGATGATTGTTTGGTTATTGTGCAAATATTAAGTCCACGCAAAGGTAGATTTCTATATGGCACATTATTATCGTCAATATTTGTTACTATGTCAAGATATCACTCAGATTTATATTTTATGCAAAGATAAATGTATTATGGAATGGTTGATATCTTGAGATGGGATCTCACCTATGTTCAATATTTTTGCTTTATTGTAGTTATGTGAGCATTTTATTCTTTTTTCAGATATGAATTCTACCAACATAACTGTTACCATCAATTCGATTCCAATGTTAAGTGGCTTCAATTTTAAATCATGGCTGGAGAACTTGTTGATAGTCCTCAGGGTCATGGATCTTGACCTTGTGATAAGAACTGGCTCTCATCCACCACCTACAGATAAGAGTACATTTGATGTAAAGAGGGATAAGGAAAAGTGGGAGAAATCAAATCGCTTGTGCATGATGATAAAGAAAAGGGCCATTTTGGAAGCATTCATGGGCATTATGTCTGAGAAAATAAGTACTGCTAAAGAATTCCTTCCGTATTGAAAAATGATTTGCCAAGAATGAAAAGGTTGAAATTGAGACACTCTTGACTAGTCTGATTTCAATGCAGTATAAGGAAAAAGGTAACATCAAGAAGTACATCATGGAGATGGCTCATCTTGCTTCTAAGTTAAAAGCTCTAAAACTTGAACTCTCCGAGGAATTGTTAGTGCATTTGATTCTGATATCTTTTCCTCCTTCATTCAACCAGTTTAAGGTGAGCTATAACTGTCAGAAAGAGACTTGATCTCAGAATGAGCTCATCTCATATTGTGTTCAAGAAGAGGAAAGGTAGTAGCAAGATAAAACAGAAAGTGCTTATCGTGCCTTCACCTCTAAGGGAAAAAGGTAAGAAAAGGAAGCAGGAAAAGGAAGCTGCAGTCACAGTACCTCATAAGAAATAACAAAATAAGGAACCATCTGCTATGAGTTGTTTCTTTTGTGGAGCTAAAGGGCACTGAAAGAAGTAGTGCACAAATTATCACGCTTTGTTTGCTAAGAAAGGTACGCTTCATAGTTTGGTTTGTTCAGAAATTAATTTGACTTCGGTACCACAACACTTGGTGGCTAGATTCTGGAAATAATACTCGTGTTAGCGTCTCCATGCAGGGCTGTATGAGCTACCGAAACCCAGTGAAGCTGAAAAGTACCTCTACATGGGGAATGATGAATCAGTAGATGTAGAAGCAATAGGAAAATTCAGATTATTGTTGAAGAGTGGCTTTTATCTTGATCTAGATGGAACTTTTGTTTCTCCTTCTTTTCGTAGAAATTTAATTTCAGTTTATCTTTTGGACAAAGCTGGTTACTCTGTTTCTTTTGGTGATGGAAAACTTAGTTTACTTCAAAATTCTATCCTTATTGGTTCAGCTTTCTTATCTAAATTTGATCTTTTTTATTTCTTGAATAATGTTGCCTCTTATAGTGAATCATTTCATTCTACTACATGAGGTACGAAAAGAAAAATTACAGATATGAGTTCAGCATCATTATGACACAAATGATTAGGGCACATATCCATGTCAAGGATAGAAAGGCTTATGTCAACTGAAATTCTAAGCTTCTTAGATTTCACATATTTGAAGACATAGATCATTACACATCTTAAAACTTATACATATAGATATTTGTGGTGCATTCCCTACAGTTGTCTGGAATGGACAACAATATTTATAATGTTCGTAGACAATTTTTCTAGATATGGTACATATATTTGATTTGTGAAAAATCTCAATTCTTTGATGTGTTCAAAAGTTTTAAGGCCGAAGTTGAGAATCAACTCGATAAAAGGATTAAAAGCGTTAGATCTGACCGTGTTGGAGAATACTATGGCATATATGACGGTTCAGGTGAAAAATGTCTAGGACCTTTTTCAAGATACCTCGAAGAATGTGGTATCGTCTCACAGTATCTCATGTCAAGGTCACCGACCATGAATGGTGTACCTGAAAGACGAAACAAAACACTTAAGGATATGGTAAGGATTATGATTTGTCATTCTACCTTGTCAGAATCTCTTTGGGGATAAGCACTCAAGACTGCAACATATACATTAAATAGAGTTCCAATTAAGGCAACTAATAAAATCCCATATGAACTTTGGATGGGTAGGAAGTCCAGTCTAAATCATTTTCATGTTTGGGGATGTCCAGCTAAGGCAAGCTCTTACAAGCCTAATGAAAAGAAACTGGATGAAAGAACAATTAGTTGTTACTTTATTGGATACTCTGAAAGATTAGAGGGTACCAATTTTATGATGTCACATATAAACCCATTTTTTAGTCTGGTAATGCTAGATTTTTTGAGGATATTGAGTTTGTGAGGGGAGATAAAGGTAAAAACTTTGTCTTTGAAGTGGAAAATGTTGATATTCCCTTAGGTGTAGTTGGATTTTATAGGGATCACATTCTTATCATTTCTGATAACGCAAATATTCAAGAAAATATTACTGAATCAACCTAAAATGAAATTATAGAGGAACAAACATCAACACCTCCTGAGTCTTTGTCATTACGAAGATCTACTAGAGAAAGAAAAAGTGCAATACCAGGAGAGTATATTGTATTCTCCAAGAACAAGATGTAGACATTGGAGTAATGGAAGATGATCCAATTACCTTTCATCAAGCCATGCAAATTGTTAACTCTCTAAAGTGGATAGATGTCATGAATGAGGAAATTAAATCCGTGAAGGATAACAATATGTGGGAACTTGTCCCATTACCTGAAAGTGTGAAATCCATTGATTGTAAATGGATATTTAAAACCAAGAGGGATTCAAAAGGTGATGTGGAAAGATACAAAGCCCGCCTTGTTGCAAAAGGATTTACACAAAAAGAAGGCATTGATTATAAAGAGACTTTCTCTCCAGTTTCTTGGAAAGACTCTTTCATGTATAATGGTATTATTTGCATTCTTTAATTTAGAATTGCATCAGTTGGATGTAAAGACATCATTTCTCAATGGCGACATTGATGAAACAAAATATGGTGCAAGCAGAAAACTTTGTGTCGGGAGATCCAAAGAATATGATTTGCAAACTCAAGAAATCCATCTATGAACTCAAACATGCTTCAAGACAATGGTATTTCAAATTTCATCATGTGATCATCTCTTTTGGTTTTGAGATGAATTTGGCCGATAAATGCATATACCATAAATTTTATGGGAGTAAACATATTTTCTTGATTTATATGTTGATAACAACTTGCTTGTTAACAATGATATGAACCTTTTACAGGATACTAAGAAATTTGTTTCAAAGAACTTTGACATGAAAGATCTTGGTGATTGAGTGAACTGAGAATCACAGGGGTCTAAATGTCTCACACAAGGCGAAGACAAAGTCGATGCGACGACCCTCAATAATTCCCCGCTAAATCAACAATTAACCCACAATATCAATCAAACAATGAGAAGCAAATGTGGAGTTAAAATTTATTATAACTCTATAATAGGTGTGTAAAGGTGCAAGTATGTGTAGAGTGTCGAACTTAGGGAGCAAGCAACATAGATCAAGGCAGAATGCGCAAAAATGTGAATGTGATCAAATGCCTACAAGTATGTTATTTTTGTGGGTTTTTAATATTATAATTTTTTATTTTATTTTTAATTTTCATATTTTTGTATTTTGATTTTTTTTATTTCTGATTTTGTATTTTTCTTTTTCAATAATGGAGTAAATATACAATAAAGGAAAAAGGGGTATAATATATAACGTAAAATACGGAAAATGGGTAAAAATCAGGAAATGATGTATTTTTGGGCTTTTTATAATTTTATGATGTTTTTATGATTTTTCTAATTTTTTTTCCTAATTTTTTTGGAATTTTTGAAGGTAGAAATACTGAAAACAGTGTTGAAATAAAAAGGCTGAAACTAGATTGAGGATGAAAAATAACAAACAGATTCCAAAATTCCTCAAATTAATTTTAAATGAAAGCTAATGATTCAAAGAAAATTCAAAGATAAAAATTAGATTTTTAGGATTTTGTAGAATTTTTGATATTTTTATAAAGATTTTAGGGGTTTTGTAATTTTTAGGAGTTTTCTTTTAAAATGTTTAATGAGTTTTGGACTGAAGTTAAAACACTTGAAAATAATCAAAATGTAATTTCTTTGGAATTTTTCAAAAACATTTTATAACTTTTATGTATTTTCTAATGCAAATAATACAGAAAATGCCTATTTTTGAATTTTTTAAAATATGAAAATGCAATAAAAATCCAAAACAAAAATAGGATGTGTAAGTACAATAAAACAAGAACTTAACTTGATTTTTTTGGTAATTTTTGAAATTTTATAGATGCATGAATTAAATAGAGACAACAAAGAGAAATTACACTACTAGCAAGGGCATATATGTAAATATCCAAACATTTAGGGGCCAACGTGCAATTTTTCACAAAATAAACTACTATTTAGCAAAATTCTAGGACCAATCCTAAATAACCAAACACACAAGGGCCTTTCAGCAAAAACGCCAAGGCATACGTGACTTGCACGCGCCTAGCGGGGATCAAAATTCAATTATCCAAAACTCCAAGGGCCTGGTAAGCAATTTGTCCAAAATTATTATACTTAATTAAAAGGTTCTGAGACTTAAGACAAATACCAAAAGCCCAAGGGGCTTACCTGCAAAATCTCCAAGTCACGTGCACGAGGCACGTGACCTGGCAGGGGATAATCGGTAATATTATAAAATGTCAGGGGTCGTCACGCAAATTTTACAAAATTTTAAAACTGCCGAGGAAAGTTTAACGATTAATATTTAAATACAAAAGGGCCAGGTGAAATATGCAAAATACCCAACCTTAGGCGGATCAGACGGTCGTAAACCGTTCACTTAAGACACGTGGCGCCCTCCAGATGCACGATGCTGCTTCAGATGGACCGTTGCGATTAGATGCGACTTGGACAATCGAACAGCTGGTAATAGGGCTGATCTGACGGCGTAGCCGAGATCTGGAGAGGTCCCTCAATCCAATGGTGGACGGACGCGGAGGAAGAACAGGGAGGAACTTCATCGGAGCGAAGTTCCTCCAGCTTGATCACGCGTCTCTGGCATCCTCGCTGCTCCCAAAATGGTCCACGGACCTCTTGCAGTGGTCGTCTAGCGGCTAGAGGTGACAAAATGGGTTGGCATCCATTGGAGCTCACCCACGATGAAGAGGTCGAGGAAGAACTCTAGGTGGCTCCGATGCGTCCAAAACTCGACCTCCAGGCAAACCTCACACTCCTGGCACCTGCACAAAATGTTAAGGGAGGCAAGGGCAAAATGCCTCGGCCCACCTGGCAGCAGTAGAAGGCGAAACACGGCGAGGGAGGAACTCACCGGAGCGAGCTCCAGCTAGGTGGAGGCTGAGGCGAATAGTGGGGCGATGATTGAAATGATGGACACGGATCTACTCTAAAAGCTAAGGAGAATAAAATGATCAAAAAATGAATAAATAGCAAACCTCCAGCCACGAAACGGCGAGGTGAAACCTCACGGCCAAGGTGGCCGGAGGTGGCTGGAACTCGATCTCTTGGGTGTCGTTGTACCTCAACGGGGGTGTGAGGAGTCTCCCCTATCACCGGAGCCTAACCCTACCCGCTCCCGAAGGTCTAAGCTGCCGAAAAGATGGTTCAAGAATCGGAGGAAGGTGACGGGGTGGTTTTGAAGAAGTGGTCGAGTGGCTTCGAAGATCGAGGTGTAGCAGGCGTGTTGGTGGCCCAATGGCCAAGAAATGATACAGGCGTGTATCATGGATATACGGGCATGAAAAGTCATGAAGGAAGCTCGGCGAAAGGATGAAAGAAGCCTCCTCGAATAAAGGTCATAGTTGGCCACAAACGCAGGTCTGACATAGGCCAGACCTCGGTCAGAGAGTTGACCGAGGTCAACCAAGGAAGAAATCTGATTGGTCCACGTGGACCAACTAGAAAAAACCTTGGAAAAAATAATTGTAAATTCATTTAAAAATAAAAAATGAATTAATTAATTTTTTTATTATTAAATAAAAAATGTTTATTATTTTATGAATTATTTTATGGTGAATTTTTTTTATTTTTTGAGGTATTAATTTACAAGTTACCTTTTATAGCCTTTATAGGTATATTCTTCTATATATTTTAATATTTTATTTTTATTTTATGTATTTAATTTATTTCTTTTTGTTTATTATTTTATAAATTTAGAAAATATTTTTATCCACTTAAATATATTTTTATTTGATTTTTCTAAAGTATTTTGTACACTTAATAAAATATAAGTATTAATTATATAGGTTTGTGTATTGGTATTATACCTATGTATTATATACAAGTCTTTTATTTTTGTATTTTCTTGATATTTTTATTCTGATTTTAATGTACACATAAATTTTAAATTAATTTTAAAAATTATAAAAATATAAAATTATGAAAATAAAGAATAATAAATAAACTGATTATTTTAATATGTACAAGTATATAATGGGGGTCCAAAACTCAACTTTCAAACCGTATCTCTGCCAAATGTGAAACCACCTTCATTAAATAGATTATTTAAAATTATATACAATTAAAGGTGATTTTGATGCGTTTCGAGTTTTTATTAGGGAAATACAGGTCTGGGAAGTTGGGATTCTGGGATTTTATTCAGACCATAACTTTTTATCTATACTTTATTTTTGTGTGAAATCAATTTTTTATTTTTCTATATTTAATTATCTACAACTTTCATGTACAAATATTGTTTATTTGAGGTATAAAATATGGAACCAAAAATAGGTCCCAAAATGAGTAAAGAAAGAATGAAATCTTTATTGTATTTTGACCCTTATCTCCCCCTACTTTATTCCTTGTCTACCTAGTCATCGAGATGCCTAGGTTTCGGGGTTTCGGGTCATAAAATATTTACAATATTTTATTTTGTTTCTTTTCTTTTCTTTATTGTATAATTTTGGCTTTAAAAACAGTATTTTATACACTATTTACATACACGCGTATGAATGCTAACATGCCTAAATTAAGCCTATTTACACGCATTTACTAGGATTGTTAAGGCCAAAATGATAGAATAAAGATGATGAAACATGGATTCATCATCCCCCTATACTTGCCTTTGCTAGTCCCTAGCAAACACTTATGCAATAAGTGCAGAAAAGAAAAACAAAGAAAAGAAAAAGAAGAAAGATGGATTGAATTTAATTATCAAACTTGTCTTCACAAAATCAAAGTTTGGAGCTTAAGTCGGACCTTTGGAATTTTAGTGCGGTTGGAACCTTACTGAGAACCAGATTTGAAATCCAACAGTCCTTGAGAATCCCAAAACTCTGCTCAAGTCTCCTCAATAGCCAGGTCAGAAATATCTCAACTCATACGCAAACCCTTACGACTATGAATCTGACTCGTACACTGTAAGTGATGGTGGCTCTCCCTAACTTAAATGACAAAGAGACTGACTTCTCCAGCATGACAACCCAATGATTTCCCAATCCAATAACTCCTTCCTCGAGGAGCGGGGTATTCCCTTCTAAGTTCAAGTGGCAACCAGCTCAAGAGGAGGGGGTGAAGAGAAGAATGGACGATAGCCAGTGTAGCTACCTATCCTAGGATGCAAGACCAGTGTAGTCAAGTCATCCAGCTGCAGGCTCACATGATATGACTTTGTTACTCAAGCTTGCTTATTGGCTTTACAACATATGTACAGACTTTTGCAGGCATTTTATTTTTGTACAGGCCTGTCCCTTTTTTCTGAAATACTATATACAACAGCATTTACATAGGGAGTTTTTCCTCTTGAGACAGTAGACTATCCCTCTTTTGAAGCTTTATCGCAACCCACACTCTCCTGTCTTTAGAATTCCTCATCACTGGACGGGTTGGGGTGCACTTCCCTCCCTATATAAGAACAAGTGTTTCCACTTGTGTGTGTCTCATATCGGCAAATCCAATCCCCTCACCACTCCAACTGAGTTGAGCCATGTGAAAGGTGCAGGTGTCCAAGTTAGGTCATTATCAACAAGAGTCGTGTGTGTGCTCCAAAATACTCTACTTAGGCAGTCAAGAATCCATTGAACCAAGTCTCATGATCCTTAAAGAATTAAGTCTACTAGACCTGAAGTACCTTAAACCTAGTTCCTATAAGGTTCCTATTATTAGGTACATTTAAGGTCCAATCAAGCTCCAATCTCCAAATTTTACTTAGACTCATTCAACTATCAAACTCAATCCAAAAAACTGCTAATGCTATGTAGAAAATATTTTTATGATGCAATTTTCAAAGATTTTGAACTTTTTATGGATTTTTGAAAATATGATGCATATGCATTTTTGTATTTTTCAAAAAGATTTTTCAAATGTTTTTGGTATTTTAATTTTGCAATGTTTTTGAGATTTTTGAAAATAAAAAGTTTTTGGATAAAAACTAGGGTAAAAATATTTACACATGCATACTTTTTATATTTACAAGAAGTGGATTTTAAGAATTTACCGGGGTAAGTGATCAATTTTATAGGTATATACATTATGAATTCTGGTGTGATGTATGCATTCCTCAATCTTATTTTAAAAGGTTTTTACAAACAATTTTGAAAAACTATAGTCCAAAATAATTTTTACAAACATTTTCACAACATGTACACACATTTGAAAATCATTTTGTAAAGGTTTTCCAAACAGTATGTATAGATTTTTCAAAATGTTTTTGCAACCATTTTTCAAACCATTTGCAAATCATTTTTCAAACATTTTATTTCACACAAAGAAAATAAACTTTACAAACAAAATATTTTTACAAAGATTGAAAATATGTAACAAAATGTTTTCAAAATAGTTTTCAAAAAATTTTTCATAAAGATTTTCAAACTATTTTTCAAACATTTTGCAAAAAATATTTTCACCTGATTTATTAATCAGTAAGTACAAAAAGGATTTAAGGAATAACCAACATCTTTTTATTATGATTTTTAATGAATTTTAAAGAATTTTTAGCCATAATTAATAGTAATAATACGAAAGTACGAGTTATGGCTAAAGTATATACGTAGTATATATGACCCCTCTATACTTAGCTAGAGCTATGTCCTCATAGATCGGAGAGAAAAGAGAAGACATAACTCGTACTAAGTATAGATAGGTCTAAAGAATAAGTGAATAAAGTGATGAATGAACGAATGAGAAGTTGACCGTCCCCCTATACTTAAGATCAAATAATCCTAAGTATAAGAGACTGTAAACAAAGCAGGGAGGGTCAAGGGTGGGAATGAACAGATCGTACTCAGATTGTCTCCTCCTATACTTACGGTAAGATATCCCTAAATATAGATAAGAAGAGGAGACAATGGAGAGGATCAAAGAATAGGGAAACTCGGGGTGCACACCCCCCTATACTTAAGACAAAGTGCGTCCTAAGTATAAAAAACTGTCAACAAGGGGTGACACCTTTTTGATAGATTCAGAAGATAGAAAAGGAAAAGAAGAAAAGAAGAAAGAGATCAGAAGATGAGAGAAGAGGTCGTGAGAATATACACATCACTCCCTCTATACTTAGGGTAAAAAAAGCCCTAAGTATATGCAACAATAGGAGTAATGAAACGGAACAACGAATGAACACTCAGCTCGTCCACCCCCCCTATACGTAGGACAAAGTATGTCCTAAGCAAGGCAAACATGAGAATGGATGGACGAGCAATACGGAAGATAGAAAGAGGGAAACAAATGAATATACAACAAAGATGGATGTACACATGATCAAGAACACAGAAAGCGAACCTTCTTGTGGGACCGCTGAGGGATAGATCTGGTATGGTGCAGGTCGACATCGGGGTCCACAGTGGACGGAAACCGATCAGGGTCGATTGGGTGAAGGCCCTCAGTGGAGTCAAATCGAAAAGGCACGAACTGGTCAATGGAAGTAGTATGGCTAGGTTCGCCCTTGGTGGTCCTATGGTGTGAAGGCGTAGACGAGTGAGTGGAAGAAGTACCACTAAGTCTGGCCTTGGGGGTCTCGCTGATATCAAAATGGAATGGGACGAACTTATCATCATCGGAAGAAGTGTAATTTGTGTCGTCCTGCGAGGTCTCATCCAAGTTAAAGCCAAAAGGAACGAAGTCATCAGTGGAAGAAGTCGAACTCTGTTTGTCCTCAAGAATCTCACCCTGATCATCTTTTTCATCAAAAGGCACGAATTTCTGAAAATAAGCATTAAAATCATATCCTACCTCAATCATCATCACTTTTAAGTGACCAAGAACGTACTTATCAGTGGAAGTAGTCAAACCAGGTCTGTCCTGTCTAGTCTTGGTGTCTGCCCTCTGCTCTATGATATCAATCACGTAAATCCCGCGGATTTCATCAACACATCGCCACACACCAGAAGGAGGAACTTCGAGGTCTATGCTTTCTGAGCCTTCCCCCTTTCGGAGGATTTCTCGGGTCTCATCAGCGGTCAGTAAGCAAACATCTCTAATATCATCAGATCGGTCATAGGCCTCGGATTCAGCTAGAATCGGTGAAGGTGCATCAGGTGCAGGTCTCTGGTCAACTATGGATGTGGTGATCAACACATCGCTCTCGTCAACAGGACGAAAGCGAATCTCTCCTGATCTGTAATCAATAACGACCCTCGCAGAGGCAAGGAATGGTCGTCCCAGGATGATTGGAGAGGGCTCCCCTGTGGAGGTCTCCATGGACAATATGACAAAATCAACATTATAGCTCATACCCTGAATCGAAATGACGGCGTTTTCAAGGATACCCTTTGACCTCTTTATAGATCCATCAGCAAAATGAACGATCATCCTGATTTTCTTTAGAGGCCCTAAGTGAAGAGATTGTACCAGCGAGAAGGGTAATATGCTAATTGATGCACCACCGTCGAGGAGAGTGTGATCACAAGTATGGTCAGAGATGGTGCAAGTGATGAAAGGGGAAGTTGTGTTCTTCTTCCTAGGAATGGGACGGTGTGTGATGGCGTGGGCAGTGGCCATGGTCAAAATATGATGCTTAGATCTGATCCTCTGCTTTCTCTTCTTGGGAAGAGGAGCGGATAAATCAGTCATGGCCTGCTGAAGTGGGGCGCGGATAATCTCATGAATGGTGTCCACCACTTCGGGTTCAGTCAACATTTTTTTGAATTTTTGGACCTCCTCCATACAAGGGAGGAAGTCGGAATCAGCATCTACACGAGGCATGTCAAGAGCAGTCTGTACAGCGGCATCCTCGAGGTCAAAGGTGGGACATGGTATGAATGAATTTGTGATTAAAGGGGCTGGCAAATGGGCACTCTCCTCACAATCTGAATCAACCAAGTGTCTCCCGAACTCTTTTTGTATTTTAAAAATATTCTAATTTTTTTTGTGTTTTGGGCGATTGCAAGCTCCCATGATCACCCACAAGGAAATCCGTAACCTCGACGAATGGAGCATTAATCTGGTTTTTCCTCAAGATAGCAAGATCATCATTCATCGAATTAATGTGCTCTATCATCCGGTTCAAGACAACACTCATGGAGATCGAGGGAGGTGACTCCAACAGGTCAGAATCGGGTGGATGTGAAGGTAGAGGTGGATAATATACAAGTGGATGTGGAGGTGGGTAGAAATCCAAGTCCTGATACTGTGGCTGAGGCAAGTATGTACAAAAATCAAAAAAAGTAGGAGGAGGGTCCTCTTGATAAAAGGGAGGTGTACCGACTAGAGTGAGTGAGGGATCCGCAAAGTTCGGATAGAAAACGCTCTAGTGGTCCATCTCGAAAGCAAAAGGAAATGACTCGGGGATCACGAAGGTCTAGTCGAAAGAGCGAAGAAGAAGGCGCAAATGCGCAAGGACGATCTAGGATGCACACAAACAATCACAAGCAAACTTACGCAAAACAAAACCTCAATTCACCTACTCGACTCGTATAGACCGAAAAGTCGGTCTTTTTATCTTGTTTGTTTTAGAGTTAGGTGAGAAGTCCAAAATTTGCACACACACACTTAAGGGTTGAATGGGATTTGGGCACTAATCCTTAGGGTGTGCGCGAGCAATGTAAAACGAAGACAATGAGGGGATTACTCACCCCAAGACAAATGTTTTTTTTCTTTTTGGTTGATTTTAGGGTCGAGTAATGTTAGCAGTCCCGATTTTATTTGTTATAATTTTTTTGGATTTTTAATAAAAATACGGGATCTTATCGGGGAGTCAATTCCTTTAAACACCTAGGTGATCAAAACCAGAGGGAGAGGCAGAAAAGCAATGCAAGCGGCAAAACGTTGATGTATGCTAAAGCGTAAATGCTCACCTTGCCTCCAGCATTCTACATGCAAGGATGCTCAGCAAAATTGAAACCTATCTATATGCAAATGCAAAGCCGATGAAATCACCCTAATGTGTGAAGTTGCTATTATTGTGAAGAACGATTTTCAAAATTTGACTAAGTCCAAATGAGACTATAGGCACATGCAAATATATTAGGTGTTTGGACCTAAGAGTACGTCAAACAGCTCCTACAGCTAAGGGCTCAATCACACAAAAGAAAGAAAGCAAATCGAAAAACAAAATAAAAATGCGAAGAAAACACGAGAAAACAGCGGTGAGCTCCTAAGTGAACAATTACTTGGAAATTAGGCCCGAGTGTCCAATGTTTATAGTACCTGTATTATTAAAATAATAGTCTCTCTCTTACTTAAAATTACAACAATAAATACAGAAAATAAATGCAACAACTAAGGTAGAGCTCGGTCTTCAAAAATCTCTCCTCGTCTCCTTGATGCTAGGCTGGCAGATGCCGGCTTCATGTGGGTGCCCATGCGCCTAGGGTGGAGCGCCTCCCTCGATCTGTGGTTCCTCGCACAAAGTCAACAAAAGAGAAGGTTAGACAGCTCAACAGATATATCAAGAATAAAGCAAATAAATGAAGCACAAAACTAGACAAATATCACAATCAAGCAAAAAGCCGAACTATGCGTTGTTGCTCCCCGACAAAGGCACCATTTGATTAAAACAAGAATCACAGGGGTCTAAAAGTCTCACACAAGGCGGAGACAAAGTCGCTGCGGCGACCCTCAACAATTCCCGGCTAAATCAACAATTAACCCACAATATCAATCAAACAATGAGAAGCAAATGTGGAGTTAAAATTTCTAATAACTCTACAATAGGTGTTTATAGGTGCAAGTATGTGTAGAGTGTCGAACTCAGGGAGCAAGCAAGATAGATCAAGGCGGAATGCATAAAAATGTGAATGTGATCAAATGCCTACAAGTGTGTTATTTTTGTGGGTTTTTAATTTTATAATTTTTAATTTTATTTTAAATTTTTATATTTTTGTATTTTGATTTTTTTATTTCTGATTTTGTATTTTTCTTTTTATATTTTATATATTTTTTCTTTTTCAATAATGGAGTAAATATACAATAAAGGAAAAAGGGATATAATATATAGAGTAAAATAGGCAAAATGAGCAAAAATTAAGAAATGATTTATTTTGGGCTTTTTATAATTTTATGATGTTTTTATGATTTTTTTAAATTTTTCCTAATTTTTTTGGTATTTTTGAAGGCAAAAATACTGAAAACATTGTTGAAAATAAAAGGCTGAAATTAGATCGAGGATGAAAAATAACAAACAAATTCCAAAATTCCTCAAATTAATTTTAAATGAATGCTAATGATTCAAAGAAAATTCAGAGATAAAAATTAGATTTTTAGGATTTTTGTAGAATTTTTGATATTTTTATAAAGATTTTAGGGGTTTTGTAATTTTTAGGAGTTTTCTTATGAAATGTTTAATGAGTTTTGGATTGAAGTTAATACACACGGAAATAATCAAAGTATCTTTTTTTGGAATTTTTCAAAAAACTTTTATAATTTTATGTATTTTCTAATGCAAACAGTAATGAAAATACCTATTTTTGAATTTTTATAAATATAAAAATGCAATAAAAATGCAAAACAAAAATATGGCATGTAAATACAATGAAACAAGAACTTAACTTGATTTTTTGGTAATTTTTGGAATTTTATAGATGCATGAATTAAATAGAGACAACAAAGAGAAATTACACTACTAGCAAGGGCATATATGTAAATATCCAAACATCCAGGGGCCAACGTGCAATTTTTCACAAAATAAACAACTATTTAGCAAAATTCCAGGACCAATCCTAATTAGACAAACACACAAGGGCCTTTCTGCCAAAACACCAAGGCATACGTGACTTGCACGCACCTAGCGGGGATCAAAATGCAATTATCCAAAACTCCAAGGGTCTGGTAAGCAATTTGTCCAAAATTATTATACTTAATTAAAAGGTTCTGGGACTTAAGATAAATACCAAAAGCCCAAGAGGCTTCCCTGCAAAATTGCCAAGTCACGTGCACGAGGCACGTGACCCAGGTAGGGGCTAATCGGTAATATTACAAAACATCAGGGGGCATCACGCAAATTTTACAAAAGTTTAAAACTACCGAGGAAAGTTTAATGATTAATATTTAAATACAAAAAGAGCCGGGTGAAATATGCAAAGTACCCAACCTTAGGCGGATCAGAGGGTCGTAAACCGTTCACTTAAGACACGTAGCGCCCTCCAGATGCACGATGCCGCTTCGGATGGACCGTTGCGATTAGATGAGACTTAGACGATCGAACGGCTGGAAATAGGGTTGATCTGATGGTGCAGTCGAGATCTGGAGAGGACACTCAATCCGACGGTGGACGGACGCGGAGGAAGAACATGGAGGAACTTTACCGGAGCGAAGTTCCTTCGGCTTGATCGCGCATCTCCGGCATATTCGCTGCTCCCAAAATGGTCTCCGGGCCTCTTGCAGTGGTCGTCTAGCAGCTGGAGGCAACAAAATGGGCTGGCATCCACCGGAGCTCACCCACGACGAAGAGGTCGAGGAAGAACACCAGGTGGCTCCGACGCATCCAAAACTCGACCTCCAGGCGAACCTCACGCTCTTGGCACCTACACAAAATGTTAAGGGAGGTGAGGGCAAAATGCCTCACCCCACTTGGCAATAGTAGAAGGCGAAACGCGGTGAGGGAGGAACTCACCGGAGCGAGCTCCGGCGAGGTGGAGGCTGAGGCGAATAGTGGGGCGATGATTGAAATGGTGGACACAGATCTACTCTAAAAGCTAAGGCGAATAAAAAGATCAAAAAATGAATAAAAAGTGAACCTCAAGCCGTGAAACGGCGAGGTGAAACCTCACGGCCAAGGTGGCTGGAGGTGGATGGAACTCAATCTCTCGGGCCTCGCCGTACCTCAACTGGGGTGTGGGGAGTCTCCCCTGTCACCGGAGCCTAACCCTACCCGCTCCCGGAGGTCTAAGCTACCCAAATGATGGTTCAAGAATCGGAGGAAGGTGATGGGGTGGTTTTGAAGAAGTGGTCGAGTGGCTTCGAAGATCGAAGTGTAGCAGGCGTGTTGGTGGCCCAATGGCCAAGAAATGATACCTGCGTCTATCATGGATATTCGGGCATGAAAAGTCATGAAGGAAGCTAGGCGAAAGGATGAAAGGAGCCTCCTCGAATAAAGGTCAAAGTTGGCTACAAACGCACGTCTGACACCGGCCAGACGTCGGTCAGAGAGTTGACCGAGGTCAACCAAGGAAGAAATCTAGTTGGTCCACGTGGACCAACCAGAAAAAATCTTGGAAAAAATAATTGTAAATTCATTTAAAAATAGAAAATGAATTAATTAATTTTTTATTATTAAATAAAAATGTTTATTATTTTATGAATTATTTTATGGTGATTTTTATTTTTTCGAGGTATTAATTTACAAGTTACCTTTTATAGCATTTATAGGTATATTCTTTTATATATTTTAATAGTTTATTTTGTGTATTAATTTATTTATTTTTGTTTATTATTTCATAAATTTAGAAAATATTTTTATACACTTAAATATATTTTTAAAAAATATGATTTTTCTGAAGTATTTTGTACACTTAATAAAATATAAGTATTAATTATATAGGTTTGTGTATTGGTATTATACCTATGTATTATATACAAGTCTTTTATTTTTGTATTTTCTTGAGGTTTTATTCTGATTTTAATGTACACATAAATTTTATAAAATTATAAAAATAAAAATTATGAAAATAAAGAATAATAAAGAAATGGGATATTTACACCTATAACCCTGAGTAGTTCCATAATTACCCCGGAAACCCTCCATAATCATGAATTACATGCAGGACCTTGAGTAAGTGTTCCGTTTTACACCGAGAACCTTCCGTTAGTTTTGATCATTAACTCAACCTGAGTAGTGAGTTAATCTAACCAATCCTAGATCTAACGGCTGAGGTTAATCAAAAATAAAAGAAAAAAAACCCACCCTTACCTTCTTCTTCCTCCTGCACGTCCCCCTCTCCCTTCTTTCTCCTCTCCCCTGCACGCCCTCTGCTGCCTCCTCTCCCTCCTCAGCTTCCGCTTCTCCCACCTTCTCCTCTTCCTTCTCCTATCCTCCCCTCCACTCCCGCACCTTCCAGTCCCTCCATCTCCCGAAACCCAATCGCCACCCCCATGCCTGACAAACCCCCTCCCTCGCGCCGCACCCCACCTGCCCGCCCAGGCCTGCAAGAGAGCCGCAGGAGACAACCCCCCCCCCCCCCCCCCCCCGCTGCACCCCACCTGCAGGAGTCGTCCCCCATGTCGCACCCCACCTGACCGCCCGGCCTGCAAGAGACCCGCACCCGACCCCGCCGCCCAGCCTGGCCACCCCCCCCCCCCCCGTGCACCGCAACCCCCTGCAGGAGTCCTCCCCCGCACCTCAGTGCAGGACCCCCCAACCCGCACGCCCTCGCCGCCTGGCTTGCAGGAGTGTTTGCGCGTGGGTTCCGGGAGCTGGGGGTGGCGATTGGGTTTCGGGAGCTGGGGGTGGCGATTGGGTTTCAGGAGTGGTTCCAGGAGCTGGGGGTGGCGATTGGGTTTTGGGAGCTGGGGGTGGCGATTGGGTTTCGGGAGTGGTTCCGGGAGCAAGGGGTGGCGATTGGGTTTCGGGAGATGGAGGGTGGTTGCGTTGCAGACCATGGGGCTTCGATGGGGATGGACCTGGGGTTGGCTGTAGGCAACGAAAGCAGGGGTGGGGGTTTGATTGAGGTTGATGGAAGCTGGGGGGGCGGGGATACGGGAGCTGGCTGCTGGGAGGTTCGATGGAGGTTGACGGGAGGGGGGTGGTGGTGGATGGGGGTGAGCGGGGATACGGGAGCTGGTTGCAGGGAGGTTCGATGGAGGTTGATGGGGGCTGGAGGGAGGGTTTTTGATGGAGGTGGGAGCTATAGGGCGAGTGCATAGGTCAGAAGCTGGAGGGCGACTACAGGGGCCAGGAGCTGGAGGAGGAAGGGGCTGGAGGTGGTTGGCGGGCGGAGGAAGGGGAGGATGGGGTGGGTGCGGGAGGAGGAGGGGGTTGGAGGAGGAAGGGGGACTCATTTTGTAAATAATGAAACTTAAAGGGAAGAAAATGTAAAATGTTTGACGGATATCGTTAGAGTTAACGGGAAACTGGATGAAAGTTAACCCGAGGGTTATGGGTGCAAGAGTTAAGCATTATCGGGGGTCATGCATGTAATTCATGATTATGGAGGGTTTCCGGGGTAATTATGGAACTACTCAGGGTTATGGGTGTAAATATCCCTAAAGAAATTGAATATTTTAATCTGTATAAGTATATAATGGAGGTCCAAAACTCAACTTTCAAACCGTAGCTCCGCCAAATGCGAAACCACCTTCATTAAATAGATTATTTAGAATTATATACAATTAAAGGTGATTTTGATGCGTTTCGAGTTTTATTAGGGAGATACAGGTCTGGGAAGTTGGGATTCTGGGATTTTATTCAGACCATAACGTTTTATCTGTACTTTATTTTTGTGTGAAATCAATTTTGTATTTTTTAATATTTAATTATCTACAACTTTCATGTACAAAGTTTCTTTGTTTGAGGTATAGAAAGTGGAACCAAAAATAGGTCCCAAAATGAGTAAAGAAAGAAGGAAATTTTTATTGTATTCTGGCCCATATCTCCCCCTACTTTATTCCTTGTCGACCTAGTCATCGAGATGCTTAGGTCTCGTGGTTTCGGGTCATAAAATATTTACAATATTTTATTCTTTTTCTTTTCTTTTCTTTATTCTATAATTTTAGCTTTAAAAACAATATTTTATACACTATTTTACATACACATACATGAATGCTAAAATGCCTAAATTAAGCCTATTTACACGCATTTACTAGGATTTTTAAGGTCAAAATGATAGAATAAAGATGGTAAAATATGGATTCATTAGTGATGCATCTTTTGTTTTGGGTATTTAGATATATCGGGATCATTCTCAGCATATAATTGGTTTATCTCAAAAGAGCTATATTGAAAAGGTTCTCAAAAGATATGGCATGCAAGATTGTAGACCAGCTGATACCCCTATGGCTAAGGGAGACAAGTTCAGTCTAAATCAGTGCCTTAAGGATGATTTTGAGAAAAGGAGATTCAAAGAGTTCCTTATGCATCAATAATTGGAAGTCTAATGTATGCACAAGTTTGTACTCGTCCAGACATGGCATATATTACAGGGATGTTAGGCAGATATTTTAACAATCCAAGACAGGATCATTGGAAAGCAGTTAAAAGGATCCTGAGATATCTACAAAGAACAAAAGAATATATGCTCACATATAGGAGGTCGGACCAACTTGAGATCATTGGTTAGAGCCACTCCGATTTTGCTGAATGTCAAGATAGTATGAAGTCTACATCAGGCTACATCTATCTACTTGCTGGAGGTGTTATTTCTCGGAAGAGTGCTAAACAATCTCTTATAACCTCTTCCACTATGGAAGCAGAATTCATATCATGTTATGAGGCATCCAATCACGGGATTTGGCTGCGTAATTTTGTCACTGGGTTGCGTATAGTCAATGGTATTGAAAGACTATTAAATTTATTTTGTGACAATAAATCAGCGATCTCATATTCCAATAACAATAGGAGTTCGACAAAGTCTAAGCATATAGACATCAAATTCCTGGTTGTTAAAGAAGAGTAAAAAGTGCACAATTATCTATTGAGTATATCGGTACAGTCTCCATGATTGTGGATCCGCTTACTAAAGGGATTGCATCCAAAGTATTCCATGATCATAGCATGAATATGGGTGTCATTTCAGTTAAAGATATTCAATTTTAGTGGGAGTTTGTAATCTTTTTGAAAATACTTGTAAATAGTTCTATTTGGTATCTTGGTATTTCAGTTTGGACACTAAGGACATTGTTTTGTATAAAAACTTATTTTATATTCACTATGTTATTTATCAAGTATGATCTCATTCAGTGGACCAGTTGGAATTTGATATGTTAAGATCACATTGCATGTGATTTCCATGCTACATACACATGTTCTAATCCATGTTATTAAATTGTATTAACATACGGGACCATTAAAGGTTTAAGTTGCTAAGATTATAACATATCCATTTTGATCCTATGATTGATACACCTTATAGACTTGATTTGTGGATACACTTCAAAGTGATGACAAAAAGGTTGAGTTCATTCGGATAATATGTTATTATAATATTTACACATATAGTTCAAGTGGGACATTGTTGGAACTTACATCTACCGATGGGCTTATATGTGTATATATTTGTAATTACATATACTGTCAACTTTAATTATTGCCAATTATAAAGAAGTGATGAAATAAACTTTAGGAATTCTTTTCAGCATAAGTATATTTTTGATTGCATGAAATTTCAATATGTAGAGACTTAAGAGATAATTTCAGATCTATGATGGGTAGAATTGAAATTTATCAAGGTAGTTTGAGAATGGGTCATGGTCTCCAAAGGAAATCACCCTCCACATCTCCTTTTTGAATTCCCATCTTAAAAAGGGAAGTTACAGATATCTCTTTTTAAATCTAAGCTTTCTCGCCAGAGAGAGATAGCGAGAGGTTAGGAAGATTAAAAGGATGGAGGGTGTGGTTTCTCCTTTGAGAGACTCGACACTTTTTTGTTTAATGGATGCCATTCAATCTGTTTAATATATTCTATATGCATTTCCTTTTCTTGTATGCTTTTGGTAGATTCGTTTTATTGTTTCTATGGACAAACATGGAAACTTTTAATCCATTAAAAAGTGCATGACATGCATGGTTTTTTAATGCAGTTCTATATTGTACCCTTCTTACACACTTCATCCTCATTCATGTTATTGCACTTTCTTTTCATCCGTATTGTCATCTTAAATACTTGATCAATATCTTTTATTAATAGCTTTAACAATGTGAGAATCCCAATATTATCTTGTTATCTACTAGTGTATGTGTAACAAATGGAAAATTGAAAGTCGTATTTTTATTTGTGAATTATCTATATTTTTTATAAGCAATATCCATCAAGGATCAAGTTTTAAGAATTCAATAATAGGTTATGGGCCCACAGTTTCTCATTAGGGCATTTTCGTTATTAAAATTAAACAACAGTTTTGAATATAGAGATGGATACATACATTTTTTTATATACATTAGTTAAAATAATATGTCACCAAAGTGGTCGATGTTGTTGAAATTGATGTGTGATGAAATATGAATATATATGTATCATTAATTCATATGGATAAATATTTACCCAAAGGAAAATTATCATCCATCAAAATTATGCATACAATTATAGTTTTAAATATGTGATAATTGTTTGGTTATTGTGCAAATATTAAATCCACCCAAAGATAGATTTCTATTTGGCACGTTATTATCATTAATATTTATTACAACATCAAGATATCACTCAGAAGTTATATTTTATGCAAAGATAAAACTGTAATGGAGTGGTAGATATCTTGAGATGAGATTTCACCTATATTCAATATTTTGGCTTTATTGCAGTTATGTGAGCATTTTATTGTTTTTTTCAGATACGAATTCCACCAACATAACTGCTACCATCAATTCGATTCCAATGTTAAATGGCTTTAATTTTAAGTCATGGCAGGAGAACTTGTTGACAGTTCTCGGGGTCATGTATCTTGACCTTGCGATAAGGACTGACTCTCCTCCACCACTTACGGATAAGAGTACCTCTGATGAAAGAGGGATAAAGAAAAGTGGGAGAGATCAAATTGCATGTGCATGATGATAATGAAAAGGGGTCATTCTGAAAGCATTCAAGGACACTATGTCTGAGAAAATAAGTACTGCTAAAGAATTCCTTACCGATATTGAAAAAACGATTTGCCAAGAATGATGGCATATAACTATTCTATGTGCGTTAGATAAAGGTCCTCTAGCACTGTGATATTTGTTGTTTATGCTGAGGACATGGTTATCATTAGTTATCACATATCATGTATTCTAGAGGCCACAACTTTCCTTCATATGTTTTTGTCATCAAGGACCTTGATCAACTTGCATACACCCTAAGCATCGAGATGATACGAATTCAGAGGTATTACACTTGTCACATTAGAAGTATTATTTGGATATCCTTACAAAAGATGGCTTACTTGGATGCAAATAACCCATCAGACATCCCTACATAATTACAGAGGCACTCTACCTCTATGAATCCGAAGTTTGAATAAACTACACAATATATAGGCAAGCTTCTTTACCTTGCAGTTACTAAGCAAGACATGTCATATGTTGTGAGCAAAGATAGATAGTACATGGAGAAGCCTCAATACAAGTACCATAAGGATATTATTTTGATCCTTATATACTTGAAGGACTCTCCAAGAAAAGATCTCTCCTATGGAGCTAACGGTCACATTGCTATCACCGCTTAAGTAGATGTTGATTATGTCAGTTCTCCTAAGGATAGGCGACCTACCACTGGTTACGTCATTCTTGTTAGAAAAAATGTTACATGGCGAAGTAAGGAATAGACCGATGTTTCCAAATCAAACAAAGAAGTATAATATTGAGAAACGACTTAAGTCACATGTGAGGTTATTTGGCTTGTTTCATTTCTACATGATATTGGATCCTCTACTACAACTCTAGTTCATCTTTGCTGCGATAACAATGTACATTGCTACTAATCATGTTTTCCATGACGGACGAAGCATATTGAAGTGGATTGCCACTTTATCCAAGATACAATATGATGAGGAAAGATCTCTACTCCATACATCTCAATGGAATCCCAACTTGCAGATATATTCACGAAGGCACTTTCAAATAATAAAAGCATATTATTGTTGACTTTTACGTTGGCCATGTTCGATGGATATGGGGATGTGTTGACGTTATTAACTACTATAGCCATATTTCTTTATTTGTTTCTTTCATCTTTTATTTATTTCCTGTCCTCTATTTCTATTTGTAATCCATTATGGTCATTTATGTAATTGCCACTTTTTTGAGCCCTAGGATTTCACGCCATATAAGAAACCCACACCCATGAATAATGATCATTCCATTGCATTCTCATTTATTTCTCCATAGTTTTATCGACTATTATCCCTTGTCTTTTTTTTAACTATAGATCCTTCGGAGAATTAATAAATAATAAGTACAAAAAATATTATCTAAAATGGAAATTCATATAAACTTTAAAATCATGTCATTTTCTACTTCTACGATAGTTGGATTCATCCTTGCCATCACACATGCACATAGACGCTATAATTGTGGACATAGAAAATCACACACAATTAGAATTGATAGATGGATTATACGATAACATATATGTAAACTCATAAGTGATGAAGATTTAACTCTTCATCATCTCTTGACCATAAGGAATCCAATTTTATGACACAATGGTTGGGTATCTGATGAATTCTCATTCATTCACCTTTATTCTTTCATATTGGCAAAAAATCCTTAGTAAAATACATATAAATATCACTAACTTGCATGAATTAACATCATTACATCAATCTATAAATAGTGTATAAATACTTGTATTTGAACTCAAAATAAAAGAATAAAGGAAAGAAAAGAAAAATAAAGGAAGTATATATGATACCTTTGACCCTGAAACCAAGTCAAGTATTGAATAGGTCGATCAGGAATGAAAAGGGGGAGATAGGGGATAGGGAGAAATAATGTACAAAATATCAAGAAAACATTAAAAATCTATGTACAATGTATTGTGTACATAGCTCAAATTTGTACTATTTTATTTATCATCCTAAACATCCAAATAAAGAAAGTGTTCACCACCAAACTTGTGAATGATAATTTATAAAATAAAATTAATGATAAAAATAAATCATGCACATGTAACTTAGTACACTCAATTAAAAAAACCGTAAAGAAAAACTTCACTGATTATAATCCCCCGTATGAACTCAAAATGAACTAAACTCGCCTCCATTGTATTTCTTCAATTATCTTAAAAATCAATGTGGTTTTATTTAAATAAAGTTAAGACGTAAAAGCCTGCTAATTGGGACACTATGTCACTTGTACATTTGTACAGAAATCCAATATATTTATCTGTTTATTCTTAGTCCCCTTATATTTTAAAATTATTGTACATATTATATAACATCTATAAAAATTGTCAAATAAAAAATAAAATCCACCAAAAATATAAATAATAAACCCTAATATATAAGTATATACACCTATATTGTACATAAAAATATATTTATTTGTATAAAGAAATAAAATAATAAAAATCTCAAATAAATGTGTAAATTTGTATTAAATAATGATGTAAATAAAAAATTATTTAAATTTGGTATTATGTATAAAAATAATAAAAAAATGTAAATACGTAATAATAGATGTATAAATACCCATAAATAATAGTATTTAAATATTATAACCTATTAAATAAGAGGATAAAATAAATAAAAATTATTAAAATATTGTTTAAAAAATAAGAAATATTTTATATGTTTTGTGTTTTTTAAAAATAAAATCATTTTCTATTTTTATTTGAATTATCTTTATTTTTTATTTGCTAGATTGTCATATAGTGGTCGACGTGGATCAATCAACGCCTAGAGATTGTTGACCTTTGGTCAATAGTGTCGTCCTATGTTCTTAGGATATTAGAGATGGTCGATCGTCCCACTTTGCCAATTTTCTCTTGTTGGTCATAGGAGCCC
Organism: Ottelia alismoides; assembly: GCA_037367405.1. Classification (NCBI taxonomy): domain Eukaryota; kingdom Viridiplantae; phylum Streptophyta; class Magnoliopsida; order Alismatales; family Hydrocharitaceae; genus Ottelia; species Ottelia alismoides. The sequence continues at coordinate 806,262 of JAZKJV010010488.1, read as the reverse complement.
ACGACGAGCCATTATATAATAAATGTTTTTGCAAATATCATTCTTTGATCTGAAATGAAGAATAACTAATTTGCATAATAGGTCCCTTAGGACAATTAGGGTTATGTACCATGACCATCTTAATGATCATACATCTGTTGATTCAATTATTGGATCATAGAGGCTGGTGCTTGGATAAATATCTAAAGAGTTTAGATTGAGGACCCATCAAGTACCATCAAATGATTGTTAAGAGAGGATCTCCAGCATGAGTAGGAGATGGCAATCCTTTCTCTCTTGGCCGATATCTGACCGACCTCTTGATGCAGGTCCTCTGCATGGGAATGGAGATTCAGAGGTGGCAGATTAGTTAGGTCAAAGAGTTGACTTAATGAGATCGAGATAACCAAAGTCCTATGTCGTATGCTGTCATAATATAGGCACGCATCCTCTGACTGGAGACAGATGTGTTACTATATGTCTGAGTATGTATAGGGCTATCAGGAAAGCTCGAGCTCGATGAGCTGAACTCGGGATCGGCTCGTTAAGGGCTCACGAGCCTGACTCGAAACCTTAACGAGCCCGAGCTCGAGTTGGGTTTTATGGCTCGTTAGCTTATCGAGTCGAGTCCGAGTTGGGTATTGTTCAACTCGGAAACTCGACTCGATAACCCGTTTTCCCTCTTAGTAAAAAGTTGAAAACCTATATACTGAAACTTCCTCAGACTATAGACCGACGGTTCCTATTTCCTAACCTAATGACTCGTTAAGAGGTTCATTTGCAAAATTTAATGTATAAAATGGAGCAATGACTCATTAAGAAGTTCATGATCCGGCTCATTTTGAGGCTCATGTGCCAGCTCAGAAACTCATGACTCGATAAGAGGCTCGTGAGCTAGCTCATTTTGAGGCTTGTGAGCCAACTCAGAAACTAGTGGCTCGATAAGAGGCTCGTGAGTCAACTCGAACTCGACGAGTTCGAGTTTGAGTTGGTGATCTAGGGCTCGACCCTTATCGAACCCGAGTTCGAGCTTAGGTTTCTTATCGAGTTCGAGTTCGAGTAGGGACCAACTCGGCTCGTTGAACTCGATAGACACCCCTAAGTATGTACATTTGGCAGCCCAATAAGATGATGACCTAATCAAGGTATATACACCAGCGCGCTGGTGTGCATATAAGGGCATATGAGTAATGCGATGTCTCAAAGGGATCATACTGGTTCATTACTGAACCGAAAGACATGAGCTCACTCATAAGATATTGGGAAGAATCAAATTCCGTGCACGATCGTCTCTCTTTGGAAGCTTGACTGAATTTATAAATTTGATATATATATTTGAAAAGTATATGATCAACATCTGGGTATGATATATGCTTTTGGAAAGTATATGATAGATTCCATCTCCCAATAGTCAAATGAGAAATTTAATGATAAATCCCTGAAGTAGACAATGTAAAATTGATCTTATATTTTGGGTTTATTATGGGTCTTCCAGTATGCAAGATGTACATGTATTGGGAATACATGAGTGTGATGTGATCATAAACGATTATATAAACCATGAAGCTTCCATTCCTAGGGAGTGATAAAACGGTCTGGATTTTTAGTGACTCCTCTCAGTAGAGAAGTGATCTAATCATGGTCCAAGTGTTGGACAGTGATCTGAATGTAATTTAGTTATGAGAAGATTAGATCTACAACTTTGATTTAATCAAACCTCTATGGGAGGTATGCAAGATCTGGATTTGAGATGTGATCTCAATATCCAAGTCACTATATGTGGAACAATACAATCACCCTGTCCTTATCTCCATGTACTCACGGAGAAAGCACATTATCCTTGAAAGAGTTCATGGATAATTTCATTGTTGATATATGTATCTGAGTATTGAGAAAATAGATATTAAATGTGAGTTAATTATCATGATTAATATGAATTTGATTCATATTATAGAGAGAGTTTATCTTAAATAATTAAATGTGATTTGATTATCAAAGATGTGAATAATGTGAATGTGATTCATATTATTTGGCACATGAGAATAGAGATCCAAGATGACTAAATGTGATTTAATTATCATGGATATGAATAATATGGATAGCACTATCTGTATTAATCATATATATTATCAATGTGATTTATGATATATAAGAGAGAGATATTTGTAATGTACATTTGTTAATAAAATAATAATGTGAATTGGATTCACATTGAACATTAAATTGAAATGTAATTCACATTTTATTTTAGTTTGTGAATGTGATTCACAAATTTCCAATGGTAAGATTGCAATATTCACAAAATATTATGAGTTATTTTTGTAGTAATTTACAACAATTGTTGTTGTAAAATTGGAGATACATGGAATAATGTAATCTAAGGAGATTACATTGGAGATGCCCCTTCCATATTGGAAGGAAGGGACGGTCACCAATTCCTATTAGGAAAGGGTGGCCATCCACTCCATATACATGGAAGGAGGCACTCTCCTTTCCATTATATCCATATGTTGTTGATTAAATTTTGGGATTGATTTATATTAATTTATCAATATATATTTAATCTAATTTATTTAATTGTTGTTGGTTTTTACCAACAAAATCTTAGCCATTAAAAGAAACATGAATTAATGAGAGCCATTGGATTTGTGTTGCCCATGGATTGAGATCCATAGATCCTAAAATATTATAAATAAAAGGGCACCCCTTGATCTTCATATGCTAATGAGAAACACAAGGCTCTCTCCCACTCTCTTTCTCTCTACATGCCATCCCTCTCTCTCTCTCTTATGGCTGTCCACCATGGATGCCCTAAAGAGAGTCTCTATCACCGCAGCGTCGTCGTAACGCTACCGGATCATTTGCTCGTGGAACCCCATCTCCTTCGATGCGCCTCGCTCATGAAGAAGACGTCAGATCTCGTGTGTCGAGATGAGGAGATTCGTCGCTTGGATCATCAACATGGATTGCGAGGAGCATGTGTTTCATCAACACGCTCGCAAGCGTCTCATCCGTCGGATTGAACTTGAGACAGGAGGTCTCTTCGTTTAGAGACTCGATCGCAACTAGACCTGGCCATTTGGCCGAGGCCCGCTGATTTGCACGAAATTAAAGGGGTCTAAAAAGTGTCTCACACAAGGCGGAGACAACCGTCGCTGTGGCGGCCCTCAAATGAATCTCGTGTAAAATCAACAATTAACCCACACTATAGATCAAGCAATCAGAAATAAATGTGAAGTTAAAATTTATTTTTAACTCTACATAAATGGTGTATAGAGCAAGTATGCAGAGAGTTCGAACACAGGGAGCAAGGCAGGGTAGATCTACAAATGTGTATGTGAGTGAATGTGAATGTGTTGTCTACACTATGCAATGCAAATCTTTTTGTGGATTTTTAGTTTTTATTTTTTTTAATTTTTAATTTTATATTTTGATTTTTAATTTTCTAATTTTATATTTTTTATATTATATATATATATATATATATACATTTTTTCAATATTGGAATATATAAACTATGTAGTAAAAGAGGTGCTAGGATATTTATAAAAATATGCAAAAATGCTCAAAAATTCAGAAATAAAATCTTTTTGGTCTTTTTATAAATTTTACTGTTTTTGTGATTTTTGGGTATTTTTCAGAATGTTTTTGAAATTTTTAAAAGGCAAATTGAAGGAAAATAGGGAATAAGCTACTAGCTGTGAGTAAAACAAGAATGAAAAATATCAATCAGCCACAAAATTTTCCAAACTAATTTTAAAATAAATAGAATAAAATGGGGAATCTACAGAACCTGGATTTGTATTTTTCTGATTTTTCTATGATTTTTTAGATTTTTTTGAAGTTTAAGGTATTTTCTAATTTTTAAGGTTTTGATTTTGAATTTTTTAGTGATTTTTGGACTGACACTAATAGACAATAAAATAGACAGTAGGTAATTTTTTTGGAATTTTTCAAGGAGTTTTACTATTTTTTTAGTATTTTCTAATTAGACAGTACTGAAATGGCATGTTTTTTTAATAAATATAAAAATGCAATAAAAACGAAATGCACAAATATGGCGTGCAAGTGCAAGTGAACAGGACCCTAAGTTAATTTTTGTAGGATTTTTGGGCTTTTAGAAATGCATGCAAAAAAAAGGGGCAAAAAGAAAATACACGTTTACAGGGGTATTTTTGTAATTATCATAAATGCGAGGAACTGCGTGCAAAATTTCCACAAACTTATAACTGAATAAAATAATTGCTGGGCTAAATATTAATAGCAAAAGCTACGGGGTTGCGCCTGCAAAATTCCCAGGAGGCACGCGCGTGAGCACGTGCACCTGGGAAGGGTCTGTTCGAAAATACAAACCAAATCTAGGGTCCTGAATATAAATATTACAAAAATTTCAATACAGTAGAGGAAAGATTTGGAACTAAACACAAATTGCAAAAATGCTTTGGGTGAAAAGGAAAAATACCCAAAGCAGGGGGCGTGATCGGACGATGGGCCTTCCCTCACTTATACACGTGTCAGTGCGTAGGCCTGCGATGCCCCTTCGGCCACGGATGACCTGGATTAGAACATGATCCGACGATCCGACGGTGCTAAAGCGGCACGATCTAACGGAGGCTATAGCTTCTGGAATCCCTCGTCGATCGGACGGTGGGGAGCGAGGCAGAAGGAACTGGGAAGCACGCCGGCTCCGGCGACTTTCAAGCACTCCCCCGTCGCACCCCCGGCAGTGAATGATGATCCGGCGAGGCGTAAAATACTCAAGGAGAGAATATTTACCCGCAGGTGGCCTCAAAATGACATGGGCCTCACCGGAGCACGTCGGAGGAGAAGGAGGAACGGAGCTCCTACAGGTACCCCAGCAGTGCGGAAAATTGCTCCAGGAACCCCTGGGCGCACGACCTGCAAAACAAAGAGTCAAGGGGGGTCGCGGGCAAACTGCCGCGACCCTCCAGATGGCGACAGTAGGCGGGAACGGTGAAAGAGATACTCGCCGGAGCAAGCTCCGGCGAGGGCATGGCGATGGCGAACGAAGTGGATCTCAGACGAATGGAAAGCTGGATTGGGATGCTGGAGATACTAGTAACAAAGCTATGCAAGAAAAAATCAAAAAAATGCGGACCTCGAGGGTATACACCCGAGATAGACCTCACGGCGGCTCACCACCGGAGATGGTGTGGAATCACGCCGCCGAGCTAGCGATGTGATGAATCTCGTATTCATCAATCTAAATCTCATTTCTTAAGCTCAAAACCCTCAAAATCAACAGCATTTCGACATCTATTCTGCATAATTAGCATTAGTGCATGATTTCATAAGAATTGCATTTTAGCACAAAAATCTGCACAAAATAAGAAGCCAAAAATCCAAGCCAAAAGTGACCTGTAAATAGCCTAACTTCTCGGATTTTTAACTCAGTCATGCTAACTCCAAATGACTCAAAATCACTTCCACTGTGTACATATCACTAACAAGAATAAAGGAAAAATATAAAAAAATAACTAACCCAAATAAGTGGACCAAAAACTCAAACACTAATTTCAGGATTTTCGGACTAAAACACTCATATCTCCCTCATCCAATATCCGTTTTAATCCTACTCACTTTTGAACTAATGTGCATTCAATTACCTTCAAAACAAGACCAAGTTCAAGTGAATCGGAGCTCGTATGTGAAAGTTGGGTTTTGGGCCTCTTTTGTACATTGTGTATTTTAGCTATTTTTGACCTAATATTTTATGTACATATTTTATTAATTAATAAAAATCCAAAAATATTAAATTAATGAGTCTTTATTTATCTTTGATTTTACCGTAATTTTTTTCCGGATTTTTATCTGTTTTAAAAAATGACAAAAAAATTACAAAACCCCAAAATCAAGGTGTTCTATATACATGGGATACCCCAAAAATACTACTTTATGCAAATGATCGATTTTGATTTTAATGTCTTCATGAAAGTTGTAGATCTCATCAAGACGAGCAATTTTTGTGAAGAAACTTTTTCAATCCGAGGTCATTTACTATTTTAAATTGATTTTACAATGTATTTAATTTGCGAATTTTCTGGTGCTGACACGTGGCAACACCTGGTGCCGCCACGTGTCAGCCATTTTGGCTATATTACATATTCATTTTATAATAAAAATAAAAAAATTTTAAAAAAAAATTAAATTAAAAATAAACCACGCACGTGCGAGGCACGTGCCACCTAGGCACGTGCTCTGCACGTGCGCCCGCCTGCCTCTCCCTCTTGCGCCCACGTGGCGTGATAACAGCCGTCCGATCTCGACCGATCGGACGGCTGCTGGTCATCTTCCCCATCAGCTCCTCTCCGCATCCGTTGATTTCGCCGCTGCCCCACGATTTTCTCCGCCGCAGATCCTCCCGATCTCCTCCAGATCTCGCCGCCATCCCGCTCCCGCGTATCTCGCCATCCGATCCCCAGTCGCATCTCCATCGAATCCCAACCACCCGCCACTTTCCATCTCCGGTGACCTAACCCTCGTCCTATAAAAATGCACCACCGCCCCCTTGCCCAAATCATCCGTCGATAGCAAGCAACTGAGGAGGGCGGTGACAGCGCCCCCCTCGTGCATCGGCGAGGTCCGGTGGCTCCCCCTCCAGCCACTGTCGCCGCTCGCAGCTTCGTGCTGCTGTGCTCCTGCTCCGGTCTTCGCCTACCATCGAGCCAACGACGCTTCATCGCCTTCACCACGCCATCGTCACCGTCTCCGCCATGCCTCCGGTTCGCCGTCGAGCCCCCTTCCTCAGACCCACGGCCGTGTGTCGGTTGCGCCGCCAACGACGATCGACGCCCACCATCTCCTCCGCCTCCAGCTCCTCCCTCGACTTCAACGCCAGGGGCGACCAGTTCACCCTCCTCCGCCTCTAGCAGCACTGGAGCCCCTCTCGTAGACAACCTCCGCTCCTGGTGCTCCTCCACCGAGCATCTGCCCTCAGCCGCGCCCAACCGCCATGGCCAAGCGGCCCTCCTCTTCCGTGAAGACCGCCAACGCCGCCGGGCACACAGCCCGAGACCCCAGCACGTGCTTCGCGTGTGCGTGGGGGATGTCATCCAACGTCACCATGGTGACCGTGGGAGAATTACACAGAGCCCCCCGAAGACCCCCTGATTCGCAGCTCAGTCCACACCAGGGGTCACGTGCTATGCACGTGACCTACTGGAAATTTTGCACTTCTGCCCCAGGACTATTGGTAATTGTTCTTAGGCCTCCTACAGTGTTATATTTATTTTTAATATATTTATTATATTTACAGTTACACCCCTGTGTTCCACCGTATTTTTGGACCTCTTCTTTACATTATTTTCTTAATCCAAATATAGCATTTTGTTTGTCAATTAATTCTCTACTGTTTGACATCTTGTGGGTATTTTTGTGATGGATGGTTAATTAACATATAATTAGTTTGTGAAAATCTACATATTTTGCCCATCTCCTGCTCTAAATTCATAGTTGATTAACCATTGCTCTAAAAATCTCCAAAAAATCACACATTGTAGAGTTAATTGTGCTTAACATTGTGCCCAAAAATATTTGCATTTGGAGGCATATTTTGTCCTGTAAAAATCATTTTGCATCTTTTAGTATTTAATTTTTAATAGGTATTAAACCCCACATTTTCGAGGTTTAGGATTTTTCTGAGATCCGTCACCTAGTGATAGATCTTAGATAATTTTATTTCTTGAAAATAAGTAGGTTTAATATTTATTATAATTAAATATTGAAAATTATTCTGTTTGCATTTAAAAATCCATAAAAAAATTCATATTGCATCCAAAAATTCCAAAAAAATTACAGTGCATCATTTCATCATATTTTACATTGTGGACAAATTTCATATTTTTCGGACATACTTTGAACGTAATTTATATTTTAGTCCCTAAAATAGGCCAAATTTGCATTTAACACCCCTTGTTTGCATTAAAATTTCCAAAAAAAGACCGCCTCGAAAACCGAACACAAACTTTGATAGACATTTCTCTAGGTTGTTCCTTTACCTCCTTGTGATCGACCTTGGGACTTGCCCAAGTAAAATAAACATAAAACCACGAGATTGAAACTTGAATAATTTATTTGTGGTTATTTTCTTGATCGATTCTGATTGCCGCCTACAACGCACGACTAATCATTCTTTAAGCCGAACGATAAAAACACATTTTTAAAAGCGACATTATCGGACTCGTCAGATGGCGCCGTTGCCGGGGAGGCAAACGGCTTAGATTTTTTGTCTTGAAAATTTTTGTTCGATTTTCCGCATTCGGGTAGTCTGACCCCCGAATTTTTCATTGTAAATCCCATTTATTTTCAGCATTTATTTTTTCTTGTCTATTTTATCATTTTTTTGAGTCACTCTCTTACATTATCTCTCTTATTTTTCTTGCGAGGTACACGGCATACGTGGAGCGGTTTTTCAAGAAACCGAGGCATCTTCACCGACCTCTTAAAATCCGCAATTAATTTAAGATCGAGTCGAGTCGTGAGAGAGCGTAGAGTCTAGGTTTTTAATTCCTGCAATTTTTTTAATTTTTATAATTAATTGCTTATTTATAGCGGTGTCCGTTTGGACGCTCGCGTGTGTAACAAGACCTCGAACTTTATTCTGTGGTGTGTCGTGGCATGTTTCACTCTCCGAAGAGGGTGGGGCCCGACTTGAGTGGCGAATAGGATAGACCTGCACATACGGCTCTCAGAGCAATTTAATTTTTGATTGTGCTCGTAGGATTAAGCCACACTACACTATTAATTGAGACGCACATAGATCGTTCAACTTAGCCAAATTTAACTCAATTCTTTCCCGCTAATAGAACTTTCTGCTTAAGTGCAGTTTTTCATCGGCTTGCATTTCATATAGAATAAATTTAAATTTCTGTCTAGCATCCCACATGAAGATTGCGAGGATTCACTGTAAGTCTTCTAACTGAGCATACATCATTGTTTTCGCGTGCATCGCCTTTCCCCGAACTTCTCCCTCATGTTTTATCACATAATTTTAAAAGGAAATTGGGACTGGACGGTAGACGTGCATTTCTGCTCAATTAAATTCTTCAGTGATCACCTAAATCAAATTGGGACTGCTAAAATTAGTTGATTCTAAATTAACTCATAAAATCAAGAATTTCTGCGGGAGAGTAACCCCGACCTTGGATGCTTATATTTTTCTGAGTGGGCGAGAGATGGCACTTAAGGCTAGATCCAAAACCCGGATTTTCATATTGACTACTGATTCTGCCAAAAATGATTAGCTACTTCTTAGTGAGGATCTACGGGTAGCCGGTAAACGGTCCGGATTTCCTTAGCAGAGTGGGTGGTTTAGAGGACACTGCGTAAGGCTCCGTCCTCAAGTAATGGGTAGCCGTTCTACGGTCCGTACTTACTCCCATACTGGCTGAAAGTAGGTGCAACTAGTCGAAGAATTTGGGCCAGTCATTACGAAAATTTTGGCACCTAACTGCTCGCTTAAATATTATTCCAAGATTGTTTTGTCACCAATTAAAATTGAAAAGATAATAGCCGAACTCTTACGGCTTCATTGTGTGAGTTGGTGAACCCGGGGTTTGATTTGTGTTTGTATTGGTGTGCGTGAACCGATAATCGAAGATCAATAGCCGTACATTTGATAAATTTTCTGTCCCATACAATCATCTCTCTCATATCTTGATTTTAATCTCATCATGGAAATTTTTCCAAATTTCAGATCCAACCCATCATTTCTCTCAACTCCTTCAAAAATGATCGAACATCACTACGAAAACAAATCTATGTCGGTTTGGCCCAAATCCACTACTTCCTCTTCTTTTAATCCTCCAACATTTGCAGGAAGCTTTCAACCGCCGATGACTTCAACCTCATTAAATCCTTTCTCAAGTCATCCGACCACACATGACCACCTACCATCTTGTACTGAACCGTCTTATTCTCACTTTCTCGCCAATGAAACATTTCAAGATCAAAATCTCTTTAAATCCCATGACTGGTAGAGAACCCAAACCCAGATGGAAAGACATGCGCTTAATGATCATCATCGTTGGATTGACCATGACAGACCCCTTGTCAGACATGATACTCATACAGAGGACTGGACTGACCTCCTAGACACATATAAACCTTGTATGCTGACTCCACAATATCAAGATCTGACTAATCATGATCAAAGGATTGAACTCTACTCAGATCAAATACACATGCCTGGATTATATGAGCAGCCTCCTTCCATAATTATTGAGGAGATATTTTCTAAAAATAATGATCATATGATGGATATTCCAAGAAACTCCCCTCTTCGCACGTACAGAAAAATGGAAGACAAAATCATTGAACAAAAATTGAGGGCTCCCATGATTGATCATGAACATAATTTTGGGGATGATATTTCGAGGATAAAAACCAGATTCGAATTGATGGAGGATAAATTTCAAAAATTTGTCGACCGAGTAATCTCATTCTTATGATGGATCGAATATAAAACTAAATGAGGAAATGATTGGATCTTATGATAAAAATTTTGAGGATATTCAAAGACCTAGGGATGACTCTAACATCAATACTTCTGCTCATTATTCCCCTAGGAAGGATTATGACACTAATCCGTACTCTGAATATCAAGGCCCCTTCTCATCTATGGAAGACACCACATCGCCACACCACACAGAAAATACAAAAAAATTTGAAAAATGTGAAAACTATAAAAAAAATCGAAAATTCAGAAAATTTCATAAAAATTGAGTCTGAAGAAGATCTGAAGAATTTGGATCCTGCTGTACGGGAAGCACTGGAAAAACGATTGATTTTTGAACTTCACATTATAAAGGCCATTGAACACTTCCCCGACCTTAAAAAATTTTTAATGGACAAACTAATGAACAAAAAGTCGGGAAGGATAAGAACAAAAACTGAAAGACATATCTTGTCAATGGCCTCCTCCTTGGTGTTGAGGAGAAAAACCAAGAGCTGCATAATGAAGCGGTTGCCTAGATTTGACTGCGAAATCAAAGACACAATTTTCACCCATGCCCGAATTGATGATGATTCACCGATCAATATCCTCCCGACCTCTGTATTCCACGAACTCAAACTCGGACCAATCAGAAAAATACGAGAGATTGTTCAATTGGCGGATCGATCAATAAAGCGGCCGAGAGGAATCATTTCTGTCATCATGATATTCCAAGGTGCTCCGCTCAAAATGGAATTCATGATCATTGATACTGAGCATCAAGGAGAATTCACCCAGACTCCAATTATTCTCGGAAAGCCATTCTTAACATTGTCTAAGGCAATTATCAATTGTGAGACCCGGGAAATTAATTTTACGGCATTGGAAACACTTCGATCTGGCACAGTCTTTGAGGAACCACGATTTTCTGAGGTTACCCACGAAGTCCCCAACAACCGCAACCATGAAACGGTAGAAGAGCCCGACCCCGCTGCTACACCTGAGATTGCGTTTGTTAATGAGACTATTGGTTTAGAAACTCTCCCCAGTATTTCAATTCCCATGGATCTCAAAATAGACAAATCATTCTACTACGATCCTGAGACATATGCATGGTCGCACCCAGGGGCAACCTACTCTGATTATCTTGACCAAATCCTCCCAAATAGAGAGTGCACCAACATTCAAGAGATAAAGAACGAACATGTAGCTCAAACACCGACCAAGGAGAAGAATTTCAATGGCTATTCATCCGGGTACTCAAGTGAACCAACATCTTCACGAAACAAGAAAAAGAAAGTCACCTTTGATCTTTCGGAAGAGGAATCGGTTGATGATCCCTCATCAGGTCCGGAAAAGGTGGTCTACATGAGTGAAGTCTGTTCGGCAGCTCTAAAGTCATATCTTCGCAAGGATCCAAAATTTGATTCTCGTTGGACAACTCCCGTTCCTAATTATTACTCATCCAAAGCTGATGTTCCTACCTTCCACAAGTACACTGGAATTATTTCTTATGAGCTGACTGACCGGAGCGTCTGAATATTCATCTGAGGACAAAATGATTGATCTTAAACAGGAACGATTTTTGAGGAAACAATTGAAGAAACAAAAAGACATGAATATCTGGAGTGTGTCCACTTTCAAATACTATTCCTCTGAGGAGAACTCTAATGATGGCTACCTTTCATCTGACTCAAATGCTTCATCTACTATCCATCATGATACTTCTGAGGATGACACTGATAATAGTTGGGAATCACATGTTTCATCTCCGTCTCATCATTACGATATCCCACCACAGGCTCACAAGAAGATCAGCCGTAAACCTCCTTAATCATCGGCGACCCACCCTCCCTCCCGACCACATCGGTCTCCTTGTACAGCTTCTTCTACTACTTAGGCCAAGGACTAAGTATAGGGGGGGACCGATGCCATGTGTATATTCCATTTCCCCCATCACACTCTTCCAGATCGACTCGCTTCCTCCCTTCTTCTATACTTAGGCTGACCAGAGCCTAAGTATAGGGGGAACCGACACCCACCTGTATATACTCTCCTCATTCACATACCCCGATCGCTTCATTTTTTTCTTTTCCGCTCTTCTTCTATACTTAGACTATTCACAGTCTAAGTATAGGGGGCGATTATGTAAATCTTGTTCTTTTTCCTTTTTTCACTCTCTTACGCTTAGCCCGAGCTATGTCTTCTTTACGCTTCTTGTGCTCTGAGGACACAGCACTCGCTAAGTATAGGGGGGTCTGTATATATACTGTGTATATATTTTAGCCATACCTCGTACTTTCACGTAAGTCTATATGTATTTACGGGTGGGTAATTAATCAAAAAAACAAACAAAAACAAAAACAAAAAAAAACAAAAAAAAAAGAGAAAAAAAAACCTTTTTGCCATTAACACTGACCGTACCCAAATTTTTTGAAAAAATGCTTCTTATTCATTTTTTGCATAAAAAATTGTTGAAAAAAAAGAAGAAAAAAAAAAGAAAAAAAAGAAAAAAATTGTGTCTGCATTTCACACACCTGCACTTCATCCAACCATCGCATTTGCATATGTGAAAAGTCTTTGGGTTCTGAACCGAGTTATGAGCCGAAACCGAGAGTGGTCTGGACTTGACCTTAATCCATCTAATTTTCAGAGGAACTTCACCGAGAAATAGGATTTTAGAGTCTTCAGGTCTTTGGCTTAATTCTTTGAGTTCCACATGACAATGTACAGTGTGTGACTCTTAGTGTCTAACCTGGTCTCTTCATTATGGGTACAACTCTGGAATAGGGAATTAATTTGTACTCTCGCACAATGCACTTAGCTCAACTCAGACGGGATGTTGGAAGACTGTGTGAGTTTCTTTTCTGGTAGCGTGGAAATCTAAAGACCGGAGTACGGGTTGAAATAAAGCTTCGGAAAAGGGATGGACGGCTGGGCACAATTTTTTCTAAGACCCCAAAAAATGTACGGAACAAAAAGATTCTATATCTGTAGGGGCAAAACAAGATCCAAGCAGAACCACCAAAAATTCCAAATACAAAGAAGCAACTACCAAATAAAATCTGACCAAAAAGGTCCAAGCTTCAAGAAACCTGCAGATCTTGGTGGAGACTCGGCTACACTGGCCATCTTCACAAGGAGAGGTGACTACACTGGCCACCCTTCAGTTCTTTTCTCATTCTTCTAACTTCTTCCCCCAATTCGATTGTGAACGCAGCGCGACAGACCTTAGAAGGAAATACCTGACTCCCCGATGACGAGTTACTGGAGAGGAGGTTTGCGCGGTAGTCCGACATTCTGGATGGGAAGAGCTAAAACCTTTCACACACATGAGTCGGTTGTTCAATGTTCATAGGGTATACTTTGGGAAGAGGATTGATCTAAGATGACTACTGGGCCGAAACTGTAGCAATGATGTGTAGAACTTGAGGGCTGTTGATTTTAAAATTCTAAGTCTCACAGAAGTTCCGACACACAAATAATCCAAAGGTTGAGTTTAGATTCACTTCACCTTCAGCTCATGGTCTTGGTATGGAACCCAATCTCATTTCACCTCATGGCATTTCTTTTTGATGCACAGGGACGAGCATGGTTTAAGTATAGGGGGATGATGAATCTCGTATTCATCACTCTAGATCTTATTTCTTAAGCTCAAAACCCTCATAATCAACATCATTTCGACATCTATTCTGCATAATTAGCATTAGTGCATGATTTCATAAGAATTGCATTTTAGCACAAAAATCTGCACAAAATAAGAAGCCAAAAATCCAAGCCAAAAGTGACCTGTAAATAGCCTAACTTCCCGGATTTTTAACTCAGTCATGCTAACTCCAAATGACTCAAAACACTTCCACTGTGTACATATCACTAACAAGAATAAAGGAAAAATACAAAAAAAAAATAACTAACCCAAATAAGTGGACCAAAAACTCAAACCCTAATTTCAGGATTTTCGGACTAAAACCCTCACATCTCCCACATCCAGTATCTGTTTTAATCCTACTCACTTTTGAACTAATGTACATTCAATTACCTTCAAAACAAGACCAAGTTCAAGTGAATCGGAGCTCGTATGTGAAAGTTGGGTTTTGGGCCTCTTTTGTACATTGTGTATTTTAGCTATTTTTGACCTAATATTTTATGTACATATTTTATTAATTAATAAAAATCCAAAAAAAATTAGATTAATGTGTCTTTATTTATCTTTGATTTTATCGTAATTTTTTTCCGGATTTTTATCTGTTTTAAAAAATGACAAAAAAATTACAAAACCCCAAAATCAAGGTGTTCTATATACATGGGATACCCCAAAAATACTACTTTGTGCAAATGATCGATTTTGATTTTGATGTCTTCATGAAAGTTGTAGATCTCATCGAGACGAGCAATTTTCGTGAAGAAACTTTTTCGATCCGAGGTCATTTACTATTTTATATTGATTTTACAATGTATTTAATTTGCGAATTTTCTGGTGCTGACACGTGGCAGCACTTGGTGCCGCCACGTGTCAGCCATTTTGGCTATATTATATATTCGTTTTATAATAAAAATAAAAAAAAATTTAAAAAAAATTAAATTAAAAATAAACCATGCACGTGCGAGGCACGTGCCACCCAGGCACGTGCTCTGCACGTGCGCCCGCCTGCCTCTCCCTCTTGCGCCCACGTGGCGTGATAACAGCCGTCCGATCTCGGCCGATCGGATGGCTGCTGGTCATCTTCCCCATCAGCTCCTCTCCGCCTCCGTTGATTTCGTCGCCGCCCCATGATTTTCTCCACCGCAGATCCTCCCGATCTCCTCCAGATCTCGTCGCCATCCCGCTCCCGCGTATCTCGCCATCCGATCCCCAGTCGCATCTCCATCGAATCCCAACCACCCGCCACTTTCCATCTCCGGCGACCTAACCCTCGTCCTATAAAAACGCACCACCGCCCCCTTGCCCAAATCATCCGCCGATAGCAAGCAACTGAGGAGGGCGATGACAGCGCCCCCCTCATGCATCGGCGAGGTCTGGTGGCTCCCCCTCCAGCCGTCGTCGCCGCTCGCAGCTTCGTGCTGCCGTGCTCCTGCTCCAGTCTTCGCCTACCATCGAGCCAACGACGCTTCATCGCCTTCACCACGCCATCGTCACCGTCTCCTCCACGCCTCCGGTTCACCGTTGAGCCCCCTTCCTCAGACCCGCGACCGTATGTCGGCTGCGCCGCCAACGACGATCGACGCCCACCATCTCCTCCGCCTTCATCGCCGTCAACGCCTCCAGCTCCGCCCTCGACTTCAACGCCAGGGGCGACCAGTTCACCCTCCTCCGCCTCTAGCAGCACCGGAGCCCCTCTCGCCGACAACCTCCGCTCCTAGTGCTCCTCCGCCGAGCATCTGCCCTCAGCCGCGCCCAACCGCCGTGGCCAAGCGGCCCTCCTCTGCCGTGAAGACCGCCAACGCTGCCGGGCACACAGCCCGAGACCCCAGCATGCGCTTCGCGCATGCGTGGGGGATGTCATCCAACATCACCCTGGTCACGTGCTCCGCACGTGACCGTGGGAGAATTACACAAAGCCCCCCGAAGACCCCCTGATTCACAGCTCAGTCCACACCAGGGGTCACGTGCATAGCACGTGACCTACTGGAAATTTTGCACTTCTGCCCCAGGACTATTGGTAATTGTTCTTAGGCCCCCTGCAGTGTTATATTTATTTTTATTATATTTATTATATTTGCAGTTACACCCCTGTGTTCCCCCGTATTTTTGGACCTCTTCTTTACATTATTTTCTTAATCCAAATATAGCATTTTGTTTGTCAATTAATTCTCTACTGTTTGACATCTTGTGGGTATTTTTGTGATGGATGGTTAATTAACAAATAATTAGTTTGTGAAAATCTACATATTTTTCCCATCTCCTGCTCTGAAATTCATAGTTGATTAATCATTGCTCTAAAAATCTCCGAAAAATCATACATTATAGAGTTAATCGTGCTTAACATTGTGCCCAAAAAGATTTGCATTTGGAGGCGTATTTTGTCCTGTACAATCATTTTGCATCTTTTAGTATTTAATTTTTAATAGGTATTAAACCCTACATTTTCAAGGTTTAGGATTTTTCTGAGATCCGTCACCTAGTGATAGATCTTAGATAATTTTATTTCTTAAAAATAAGTAGGTTTAATATTTATTATAATTAAATATTGAAAATCATTCTGATTGCATTTAAAAATCCATAAAAAAATTCATATTGCATCCAAAAATTCCAAAAAAATTACAGTGCACTCATTTCATCATATTTTACATTGTGGCCAATTTTCATATTTTTGGGACATACTTTGAACGTAATTTATATTTTAGTCCCTAAAATAGGCCAAATTTGCATTTAACACCCCTTGTTCGCATTAAAAATTCCAAAAAAAGACCGCCTCGAAAACCGAACACAAACTTTGATAGACATTTCTCTAGGTTGTTCATTTGCATCCTTGTGATCGACCTTGGGACTTGTCCAAGTAAAATAAACATAAAACCACGAGATTGAAACTTGAATAATTTATTTGTGGTTATTTTCTTGATCGATTCCGATTGCCGCCTACAACGCACGACTAATCATTCTTTAAGCCGAACGATAAAAACACATTTTTAAAAGCGACATTATCGGACTCGTCACGATGCACCTCGACAAGGTCGGGGATCAACCCTCTATCACAGGGGATCCAACAACAAGCCCTCGGAGGTTTTGGCTCTGGCCAAAGGTGGTTCAAAGAGGAGAAGGAAGATGGCTGGGTGTTTTGAGGGTTGGACGAGTGGCATGAAAGACGAGGCGTCAACGAGAGAAACAACGCTCCAATACCCGAAAATAACCCTAAGCGTGAATCATGGGTAGATGGTGATCAAAAGTCGTGAAGGCTTCGACCTTAAACGGTGAAAGATGAGGCTTGGAAAAATCCGAGAAGATAGGACAAAACCCATCTCTGACACAGCCAGAGGTGAAGGTCAGACTGTTGACCTTGATCAACAGTCCAGACCACCTGGTTGGTCCACGTGGACCAACCAGGAAAAACCTCTAAAAATTATTTTGTAAAATCATTTAAAAATCGAAAATGATTTTATTTGATTTTAGATTAATTAATAAAAAAGTGTTTATTATTTTTATAGTATTTTACTCTGATTTTTAATTATTTTTAGGAGGTATAATTTTATAAGTTTCCTTTTATGCCCTTTATAGGTATAATACCTATATACTTTATTAATTAATTTTTATTATGTGTTTTTAATATTATTAATTTTGTTTCTTATTTGATATAATTATAAAATACTTTTATACACATAAATATATTTTTATTTTATTTTATTGATGTGTTTTGTATATTTAATAAAATATAAGTATGTATTATGTAGGTATAAGTATAGGTATAATACCTATGTATTTTATTTACA
This sequence comes from Ottelia alismoides, assembly GCA_037367405.1. NCBI lineage: Eukaryota > Viridiplantae > Streptophyta > Magnoliopsida > Alismatales > Hydrocharitaceae > Ottelia > Ottelia alismoides. The sequence continues at coordinate 788,405 of JAZKJV010010488.1, read as the reverse complement.
AGTATTTTTATTTCTTATTCTGTTTTTAATATACAAAATTATTATAAGTAATATTTACATAATTATAAAAATATAAAATTATAAAAAAATGAATAAATAATAAATTGAATATTTTAATCTGTACAAGTATACAATGAGGGTCCAAAACTCAACTTTCAAACCGTAGCTCCGCCAAATGCGAAACCACTGCCATTAAATAGCTTATTTTATTCTATATACAATTAAAGGTGAGTTTCCTGCATTTGGAGTTTTCATCTGTGAGATACGTGTCTGGAAAGTTGGGATTTTGGATTTTTATTCAGACCATAACTTTTTATCTGTACAATATTTTTCAGTGAAATCAATTTTGTATTTTTCTTTATTAAATTATCTACAATTTTCATGTACAAAGTTTCTTGATTTGATGCAAAAAAGGTGGAACAAAAATAGGTCCCAAAATAAATAAGGAATGAATTAAAAAGTATAGGTATTTGACCCTTATCCCCCCCCACTTTGTTCCTTGTCGACCTGTTCATCAAGATGCCTAGGTCTCGGAGTTTTGGGTCATAAAATATTTACAATATTTTATTCTTTTTCTTTTCTATTATTTTGGCTTTAATTACAGTATTTTATACACTAATTGGATGCACATGTATGAATGCTAATATGCTCTATTTAAGGGTATTTACAGGCATTTGCTAGGGTTTTTGAGGCCAAAATGATAGAATAAAGATGATGAAATGTGGATTCATCATCCCCCTATACTTTACCTTTGCTAGTCCCTAGAAAATAATTATGCAATAAGTGTAAAAAGAAAAAGAAAGAAAAGAAAAAGAAGAACTTGGATTTAATTTAATTATCAAACTTGTCTTCACAAAATCAAAGTTTGGAGCTTAAGTCGGACCTTTGGAATTTTAGTGCGGGCGGAACCTTAATGAGAACCGAGTTTGAAATCCAACAGTCCTTGAGAATCCCAAAACTCTTCACAAGTCTTCTCAATAGCCAGGTCAGAAATACTTCAACTCATACGCAAACTCTTACGACTATGAGTCTGACTCGTACAGTGTAAGTGATGGTGGCTCTCCCCAACTGAAATGACAAAGAAACTGACTTTTCAAGTACGACAACCCAATGATTCCCCAATCCAATAACTCCATCCTCGAGGAGCGGGGTATTCCCTTCTAAGTTCAAGTGGCAACCAGCTCAAGAGGAGGGGGTGAAGAGAAGAATGGACGGTAGCCAGTGTAGCTACCTATCTCGGGATGCAAGACCAGTGTAGTCAAGTCATCCAGCTGCAGGCTCACATATTTGACTTTGGAACTCAAGCTTGCTTATTGGCTTTACACATTTGTACATACTTTGCAGGCTTTTTATTTTTGTACATGCATGAACCCTTTTTTTTAAATACTATATACAACAGCATTTACATAAGGAGTTTTTCCTCTTGAGCCAGTAGACTATCCCTCTTTTGAAGCTTTATCGTAACCCACAGCCTCCTGTCTTTAGACTTCCTAATCACTGGACGGGTTGTGGTGCACTTCCCTCCCTAGAGGAGGACAAATGTTTCCCCTTGTGTGTGTCTCATACCGGCAAATCCAATCCCCTCACCACTCCAACTGAGTTGAGCCATGTGAAAGGTGCAGGTGTCCAAGTTAGGTCATTATCAACAAGAGTCATGCGTGTGCTCCGAAATACTCTACTTAGGCAGTCAAGAATCCATTGAACCAAGTCCCGTGATCCTCAAAGAATTAAGTCAACTAGACCTGAAGTACCTCAAACCCAGTTCCTCTAAGGTTCCTGTTAGGTAGATTTTAAGGTCCAGTCAAGCCCCACTCTCCAGATTTTATTTAGACGTGTTCAACTATCGAACTCAATCCGAAAAATGCTAATGCTATGCAATGCAATGCAGAAAATATTTTTGTGATGCAATTTTCAAAGATTTTGAACTTTTTATGGATTTTTGAAAAGATGATGATGATGCATATGCAGATGCATTTTTTTGTCTTTTTCAAAAAGATTTTTCAAATGTTTTTGGATTTTTAATTTTGCAAATGTTTTTGGGAATTTTGAAAACAAAAAGATTTTGGCTGAAAGCTAGGTTAAAATATGTACATGGGAGCGCTTCTTATATTTACAAGAAGTGACTTTAAGAATTTACAAGGGTAAGTGGTCAATTTTATATATATACATAGTGGATTTTAGGTGTGATGTAAGTATTCCTCAAACTTATTTGACACAAGCTTTTCACACAATTTTTTTTTGAAAACTATAGTGCAAAATACTTTTTACAAACATTTTTGCAAACATGTACACACATTTGAAAATCATTTTGCAAAGGCTTTCAAAACAGTATAAATAGATTTTTCAAAATATTTTTACAACCATTTTTCAAACCATTTGCAAATCATTTTCCAAACATTTTATTTCACTCAAAGAAAAGAAATTTTTCAAATCACACATTTTTACACAGGTTGAAAACATGTAACAAAATATCTTCAAAATAGCTTTCAATAAATGTTCACAAAGATTTTCAAACTATTTTTCAAACATTTTGCAAAAAATATTTTCACTTGATTTATTAATCAGTAAATACAAAAAAGAATTTGAGGAATGGTAACATCTTTTTATTAAGGTTTTTAATGAGTTTTAAAGAATTATTGGTCATATTATTAAGAAAATACAAAAGTACAAGTTATGGCTAAAGTATATACGTAGTATATACGACCCCCCTATACTTAGCTTGAGCTATGTCCTCATAGATCGGAGAGAAAAGACAAGACATAACTCGTACTAAGTATAGGCAAGTCTAAAGAATAAATGAATGAACAAATGAATAAACGAATGAGAAGTTGACCATACCCCCTATACTTAGGATTAAATAATCCTAAGTATAGCAAACTGTACACAACGTAGGGAGGGTCACGGGTGGGAATGAACAGATCGTGCTCAGATTGTCTCCCCCTATACTTAGGGTAAGATATCCCTAAGTATAGACAAGAAGAGGAGACAATGGAGAGGATCGAAATGAATAGAAAACTCGGGGTGCCCACCCCCCTATACTTAGGACAAAGTACGTCCTACGTATGGAAAACTGTCTACAAAGGCGGCACCTTTTTGATAAATGAAGAAGATAGAAAAGGAAAAGAAGAAAAGAAGAAAAGAAATCAGAAGATGGATGAAGAGATCGTGAGGATGTACACACCACTTCCCCTATACTTAGGGTAAAAGAAGCCCTAAGTATAGGCAACAACATGAGTGATAAAACGAAACGATGAATGAACACTCGACTCGTCCACCCCTCCTATACGTAGGATAAAGTACGTCCCAAGCAAGGCAAACACGAGAATGGATGGACTAACAATACGGGAGAGGGAACATAGATACACAAGAATATACAATAGAGATGGATATACAAATGATCAAGAAGGCATAAAGCTCACCTTCTTGCGAGACCGCTGAGGGATAGATCTGGTGTGGTGCAAGTCGACATCGGGGTCCATAGTGGACGGAAGTCGATCAGGGTCGACACGGTGAAGGCCCTCAGTGGAGTCAAATCAAAAAGGGACGAACGGGTCAATGGAAGTAGTCTTGTTGGGTTCTCCCTTGGTGGTCTTATGGTGTGAAGGAACAGACGGGTAAGTGGAAGAAGTACGGTCAGGTCTGGCCTTGGAAGTCTCGCAGATATCAAAGTGGAATGGGACAAACTCATCATCCTCGGAAGAAGTGTAATCGGAGTCGTCCTGCGAGGGCTCGTCCAGGTAAAAATCAATAGGAACGAAATCATCAGTGGAAGTATACGAACTCAGATCGTCCTCAAGAATCTCACCTAAATCATCTTTTTCATCAAGAGGCCAAAAATCTTGAACATTCGCATCATAACCGACCTCAACCATCATTACTTTTGAAGGACCAGGAACGGACTTATCAGTGGAATTAGTCAAAACAGGTCCGTCCTGTCTAATCTTAGTATATTCCCGCCGCTCAATAGGATCAATCACGTAAATGCTCTGGATTTCATCAACACATCGCCACACACCAGGAGGAGGAACTGTGAGGTCTATGCTTTCCGATTTCCTCCCCTTTCGAGGGATTCGTCGGGTCTCATCAGGGGTCACTAAGCAAACATCTCTAGTATCATCATATCGGTCACAAGCCTCAGAGTCAGCTACAATCGGTGAAGGTGCATCAGGTGCAGGTCTCTGCTCAACTATGGGTGCTGTGATTGATGCTTCGCTCCCGTCAACAGGACGGAAGCGAATCTCTCCTGATCCATAATCAATAACGACCCTCGCAGAGGCGAGGAATGGTCGTCCAAGGATGATTAGAGATGGCTCCCCTGTGGAGCTCTCCATGGGCAACACAACAAAATCAACATGGTGGCTCGTGCCCTGAATAGAAATGACGGCGTTTTCAAGGATACCCTTCGGCCTCTTGATAGATCCATCAGCAAACTGTATGATCATCCTGGTTTTCTTGAGAGGCCCTAAGTGAAGAGACTGTACCAGCGAGAAGGGTAGTATGCTAATAGAAGCACCGCCGTCCAGGAGAGTGTGATCACAAGTATGGTCAGAGATGGTGCACGTGATGAAAGGTGTAGCTGTGTTCTTCTTTCTGGGAATGGGACAGTGAGTGATGGCATGGGCAGTGGCCATGGTCAAAATATGACGCTCATATCTGCTCCTCTGCTTTCTCTTCTTGGGAAGAGGAGCTGATAATTGGGTCATGGCCTACTGAAGTGGGGCACGGATAATCTCATGAATGGTAGCCACCACTTCGGGTTCAGTCAACATTTTTTTGAATTTTTGGACTTCCTCCATACAAGGGAGAAAGTCGGAATCAACATCTACACGAGGAATGCCAAGAGCAGTCTGTACAGCAGCATCCTCGGGGTCAAAGGTGGGACTGGATGTGAATGGGTGTGTGGTCAAGGGTTCTGGCAAGTGGACTCTCTCACACAATATGAATCAACCAAGTGTCTCCCGAACTCTTTTTGGATTTTTAAATTTTTCTCATTTTTTTATATTTTGGTGATTCTAAGCTCCCATGATCACCTACAAGTGAAGACGTATCCCCGAAGAAAGGAGCATTAATCTGACTCTTCCTCAAGAAAGCAAACTCATCATTCATCAAATCAATGCGCTTTGTCATCCGAGTCAAGATATCACTCATAGAGATCGAGGGAGGTGACTCCATCAGGTCAGACTCGGGTGGATGTGAAGGTGGAGGTGGGTAGAAGTCCGAGTCGTGATACTGTGGATGAGGCGGGTATGTACAAAAATCAGAAAAGATAGGAGGAGGATCCTCCTGATAAAAGGGAGGTGGACCGGCTGGAGGGTGCGAGGAATCCGCAAAATCTGGATAAAAATCGCTCCAGGGATCTATCTCAAAACAAGAGAAAAATGATCGGGAGAATACGACGGTCAAGTCAAGAGATGTGTGGAGAAAAGCGCAAATGCGCAGAGATGATCTAGAATGCACACAAACAACCACAAGCAAACTCACACAATACAAACCCTCAATTCACCTACTCAACTCGGTAGAGACCGTAAAGAGCGGTCTTTTTATCTTGTCTGTTTTAGAGTTAGGTGAGAAGTCCAAAATTACGCAAACGCTTAGGGGGTTGAAAGTAGGATTTGGGCTCTAACCTTAGTGTGTGCGCGAGCAATGTAAAACGAAGACAATGAGGGGATTACTCGCCCCAATACAAGATTTTCTTTTTGGTGGATTTTAGGGCCAAGTAATATTAGCAGTCCCAATATTTTTGATTATCACTTTTTTTGGATTTTTAGTGAGAATGCACACGCCAAACGAGGAGTCAATTCCTTTAAGCACCCAGGTTGGCAAAATCAGAGGAAGAGTCGGAAAAGCAATGCAAGCGGCAAATCAATGATGAATGCTAAAGAGAAATGCTCACCTTGCCTCCAACACTCTACATGCAAAGATTCTCAGCAGAATTAAAACCTATCTATATGCAAATGCAACCGATGAAATTGCCCTAAGTTTCAGAAATTGCTATTAACGGGAAGAACCACAAGTCGGTCACCGACCTTCAATCCAAGAGTCCGGTCTAGGCTCACCCCTGCTCCTCTCGACAAATCGAGTTCAGGAGCAGCGCTTGGCAGGGTGGGCTCGCGGCGCAGCGGCTCGAAGATGATGATCAACTGTTTAAAATTTGACTAAGTCCAAACACGGCTATAGGTGCATGCAAGATATTAGGTGTTTGGCCTTAGTCTATTGCAAGCAATCCTAGAACTAGGGGCTCCATCACCCAAAATAAATAAAATCGAAAAACAAAACAAAATAAAAAGAATGCGAAGAAAGCCGACAAAAATCGCGACGAGCCCCCAAGTGAACAATCACTTGGAAATTAGGCTCAATAGTCCAAATGTCCGGGGGTACCTGTATTATTACAAATTAATGACTCTCTCTCACTACAAATTACAAAAATAAATGCAAGGAAATTAATGCTAAGGAGTTGTCTTCAAAATTCCCTCCAAGTTCGCCTAAGTGCGAAGCAAAAAGCCGCCTCACGTAGTTGCACGAGCGCTCCTAGGAAGGAGTGACTCCCTCAATCCGCGTACCTCGCACAAAGTTAAACAAGAGGGTGGTTAGACAATTCAAATGATATATCAAAAACAAAGAAAATAAAATAGCAAAAATGAAAGCCGCAAAATAGACAATCAATCACAATCAGAAAGAAAAAAAGCCAAACAATGCGATGTTGCTCCCCAGCAACGGTGCTACTTGATTTGCACAAAATTCAAGGGGTCTAAAAAGTGTCTCACACAAGGCGGAGACAACCGTCGCTGTGGCGGCCCTCAAATGAATCTCGTGTAAAATCAACAATTAACCCACACTATAGATCAAGCAATCAGAAATAAATGTGAAGTTAAAATTTATTTTTAACTCTACATAAATGGTGTATAGAGCAAGTATGCAGAGAGTTCGAACACAGGGAGCAAGGCAGGGTAGATCTACAAATGTGTATGTGAGTGAATGTGAATGTGCTGTCTACACTATGTAATGCAAATTTTTTGTGGGTTTTTAATTTTTATTTTTTTTAAATTTTTAATTTTGTATTTTGATTTTTAATTTTCTAATTTTATATTTTTTCATATTATATATATTTTTTTTCAATATTGGAATATATAAACTATGTAATAAAAGAGGTGCTAGGATATTTATAAAAATATGCAAAAATGCTCAAAAATTCAGAAATAAAATCTTTTTGGTCTTTTTATACATTTTTACTGTTTTTGTGATTTTTGGGTATTTTTCAGAATGTTTTTGAAATTTTTAAAAGGCAAATTGAAGGAAAACAGCGAATAAGCTACTGGCTGTGAGTAAAATAGGAATGAAAAATATCAATCAGCCACAAAAATTTTCCAAACTAATTTTAAAATAAAGAGAATAAAATGGGGAATCTACAGAACTTGGATTTGTATTTTTCCGATTTTGCTACGATTTTATAGATTTTTTCGAAGTTTTACGGTATTTTCTAATTTTTAAGGTTTTGATTTTGATTTTTTAGTGGTTTTTGGACTGAAACTAAGAAACAATAAAATAGATATTAGGTAATTTTTTTGGAATTTTTCGAGGAGTTTTACTATTTTTTTGGTATTTTCTAAGTTAGACAGTACTGAAATGGCATGTTTTTGATTTTTAATAAACATAAAAATGTAATAAAAATGAAATGCAAAAATATGGCGTTCAAGTGCAAGTGAACAGGAGCCTAAGTTAATTTTTGTAGGATTTTTGGGCTTTTAGAAATGCGTGCAAAAAATACAAGAAGCAAAAAGAAAATACACGTTTGCAGGGGTATTTTTGTAATTATCATAAAATGCGAGGGCCTACGTGCAAAATTTCCACAAACTTATAACTGAATAAAATAATTGTTGGGCTAAATATTAATAGCAAAAGCTACGGTGTTGCGCCTGCAAAATTCCGAGGAGGCACGTACGTGAGCACGTGCACCTGGGAAGGGTCTGTTAAAGCAGGGGGTGCGATCGGACGATGGGCCTTCCCTCACTTATACACGTGTTAGCGCGTAGGCCTGCGATGCCCCTTCGGCCACGGACGGCCTGGATTAGAACGTGATCTGACGATCTGACGGTGCTGAAGCAGCACGATCTAACAGAGGCTGTAGCTTCTGGAATCCCTCGTCGATCGGATGATGGGGAGCGAGGCATAAGGAACTGGGAAGCACGCCGGCTCCGGCGACTTTCAAGCACTCCCCCCTCGCACCCCCGGCGGTGAATGATGATCCGGCGAGGCGCAAAATACTCCAGGAGAGAAGATTTACCCGCAGGTGGCCTCAAAATGACGTGGGCCTCACCGGAGCACGTCGGACGAGAAGGAGGAACAGAGCTCCTCCAGGTACCCCGACAGTGTGTAAAATTGCTCCAGGAACCCCTGGGCGCACGACCTGCAAAACAAAGAGTCAAGGGGGTCGCTGGCAAACTGCCACGACCCTCCATACGGTGACAGTAGGCAAGAACGGTGAAAGAGATACTCGCCGGAGCAAACTCCGGCGAGGGCGTGGCGGTGGCGAACGAAGTGGATCTCAGACGAATGGAAAGCTGGATTAGGATGCTAGAGATACTAGTAACAAAGCTATGCAAGAAAAATTAAAAGAAATGCAGACCTCAAGGGTATACACCCGAGATAGACCTCACGACGGCTCACCGCCGGAGATGGTGTGGAATCACGTCGCCAAGCTAGCGATGCACCTCGACAAGGTCGGGGATCAACCCTCTGTCACAGGGGATCCAGTAACAAGCCCTCAGAGGTTTTGGTTCTGTCCAAAGGCGGTTCAAAGAGGAGAAGGAAGATGGGCTGGGTGTTTTGAGGGTTGGACGAGTGGCGTGAAAGACAAGGCGTCAACGGGAGAAGCAGCGCTCCAATACCCGAAAATAACCCTAGGCGTGAATCATGGGTAGATGGTGATCAAAAGTCGTGAAGGCTTCGACCTTAAACGGTGAAAGACGAGGCTTGGAAAAATCCGAGAAGATAGGACAAAACCCATCTCTGACACAGCCAGAGGTGAAGGTCAGACTGTTGACCTTGGTCAACAGTCCAGACCACCAGGTTGGTCCACGTGGACCAACCAGGAAAAACCTCTAAAAATTATTTTGTAAAATCATTTAAAAATCGAAAATGATTTATTTGATTTTAGATTAATTAAGAAAAAATGTTTATTATTTTATATAGTATTTTACTCTGATTTTTAATTATTTTTAGGAGGTATAATTTTATAAGTTTCCTTTTATGCCCTTTATAGGTATAATACCTATATACTTTATTAATTAATTTTTATTGTGTGTTTTTAATTTTATTAATTTTGTTTCTTATTTTATATAATTATAAAATACTTTTATACACATAAATATATTTTTATTTTATTTTATTGATGTGTTTTGTATATTTAATAAAATATAAGTCTGTATTATGTAGGTATAAGTATAGGTGTAATACCTATGTATTTTATTTACAAGTATTTTTATTTCTTATTCTGATTTTAATATACAAAATTATTATAAGTAATATTTACATAATTATAAAAATATAAAATTATAAAAAAATGAATAAATAATAAATTGAATATTTTAATCTGTACAAGTATACAATGAAGGTCCAAAACTCAACTTTCAAACCGTAGCTCCACCAAATGCAAAACCACCACCATTAAATAGCTTATTTTATTCTATATACAATTAAAGTGAGTTTGCTGCATTTGGAGTTTTCGTCTGTGAGATACGAGTCTGGGAAGTTGGGATTTTGGATTTTTATTCAGACCATAACTTTTTATCTGTATAATATTTTTTAGTGAAATTAATTTTGTATTTTTCTTTATTAAATTATCTACAACTTTCATGTACAAAGTTTCTTGATTTGATGCATAAAAGGTGGAACCAAAAATAGGTCCTAAAATAAATAAAGAATGAATTAAAAAGTATAGGTATTTGACCCTTATCTCCCCCTACTTTGTTCCTTGTCGACCTATTCATCAAGATGCCTAGGTCTCGGGGTTTTGGGCCATAAAATATTTACAATATTTTATTCTTTTTCTTTTCTATAATTTTGGCTTTAATTATTGTATTTTATACACTAATTGGATGCACATGCATGAATGCTAATATGCTCTATTTAAGGGTATTTACAGGCATTTGCTAGGGTTTTTTAGGCCAAAATCATAGAATAAAGATGATGAAATGTGGATTCATCACCTGCCTGCCCAGCCCGCCCAGCCTGTTCATGGGACATGCTTGGGCAAGCTATTTCGAAAATGGGTCGTCCTGGCCCGGCCTGCTCTTTGGCCCGTTCATCAGTTGGGCGGGCCGTGGGCATGTGTCATAAAACCTAACCCGGCCCTGCACACACATATAAAATTATATGTTTAAAAATTATATTTTAGATATATTTAATATAATATATTCCAAGTTTTTGTTTTACATTATCAATATTACATCTTATTTTATACTTTACATGCAAAGTAACACATATTATGGTTACTTGGATTTAGGAAGATTAGATGATGCTAAAAAAACTTAATTATCTCCATAAATTTGATTAAAAAATTAAATAAAAATATTTTACATTCGCCCATGGGCCAGACCGACTCAGACCTAGGCCGGACCTGAGCCTTGAAGTATGGCCCGTGGACCGAGCCGGGCCGGGCCTTGGACAAGGGGTTTTAAAACCTCGGCCCGTTCGGCCCGGCCCATGGCCTGGCCTGGCTCGAACTTTGGCCAGGTCTAGTCGTAATCACATTTCAAGAGGTAAGCCTAATACTTGTTTGTGGTTTAGATGAAATGATCCGAGAAGTGTTCTTGGATAATGGGATTTCATCGCATAGAAAATTTTTTAAATTCCACTGCCTCAAGCAACTAGTGCAACTAGTCGCTCCCGATCGCATACGATGCGATCCTCACGCTTCTGTGATGCGCTTTAGGATCTCATCATATCCTTCATCTCTACCAGATTCCGACCTCGGATGTACTCGATTCCTTCACCGAAATTGGTTATCAGAGCTCCAACACTCATGCACTAACCTTAGCTTCAACTGATAGCCCTCGATCCAAATGAAACTCTAAATTGAAAAATTACCTCATGTCTGCACCTATATAGCTTCACATCCGACTCCCATCAACACATAATCTGCTACATCCCGCGTAACCCCATAAAACCCTAGTTGGTGTGACTACCCTTGTGATAGGAGGTGTGTCCCCATGGTTCACAGCAAGGAGAAGGAGGGTCGGAGCAATATTGCCTTCATTAGGAGCCTAACACTAGCGAAGGTCGCTTCCAGGTCTGGGCTTGTTGAGGCATAGTTTATTTTAGGCTTTTATGTTCGCATTTTAACTCTTAGCATAGTTTTGCATTTTATTTCTAACTGTCTCATCTTGTCTAGCTTTAAATTCAATTAGTTTAGAGTACGTCGGAGCTCTAGGCTCCGGCTGATGTCCCCCACTCGTTTGACCTCATTCTGACCACTTAAACACCTCATCTCCTTCTTCATATGCTTCTCCGTCATCTCGACCCACTAGAACACCTCAATCTTGCACAAATCAAGTCCATCAGGTCTTCGTCCTTCACCCATAATCGGAGACCATCGCCTATCCTCACTTCTGCCTTATTCTGCAGATCTTGCCAGATCTTGCTCCAAAGTAAGTTGAATTCTCAGATAGCATTATAATAACTGCTCCAATTCCGGATATTCAAATTCGAGGAACTATTGATAATCTCTACCTTGAAATTTATCCTCAAATTGTAGAACATCGCATGCTTGATTGCACCAAGAGTTGAACTCTTAGATAGGAGAATAACCAATGCTCTAGATGGATCATCAAACAATTTATGGTATGGATGGATTCTTTAATCTGAATATGGATGAATACTCGGATTAATTAGAATCCGGAAGAATCTTTGTAGAAATTAGAATTTAGTTAGATCCGAATCAATTAGAATTCAAATCATATCAATAAATAATCTCATTGGATAACTTTGAAGTCAAACCAAATCTCACTCAAGTGGGATTTAAATACACGACACACTGTAGAACACTTGAACAATAATTATAAGTTGTTTGGTGACATTTTAAAAAAAAATCTTTTGATGTGAATTAAATCACAAATTTGTAGAGGAGCAATGGGAACGGAAGCACTGGATTTGATAGGACAACGCAGAGGCCACAGCGAGGATCGAACCATCGTAGAAGGAGATCGTATAGATGGAAAGATCTCGAAAGGGTGAATGTAAAAGAAAAATTGCGAGGGAATCACGGACAAATATTACAATAATACACCTTTTTTTCACCACCTTTGGGGTTTATGCGAAATGAGAAAGGGATGAAATGCGATTGCTTGATCCCCATGAATCAATTTTCCTTTTTTTTTTTAACATTCATATATGGGCAGGAGAAATTGGAACCGTGGTCACCAGACTATTGAAGTGGATTCAGAAATAAATTTTCTTCCTCGCCAAGAAGGTGTGCTTTAGATTTCTAAGGTAAAGATTTCAGTTCAAATAGGCAGGGGCGGAACTAGTATACATCATGGGGGGCCATGGCCCCCCATGATTATTATACGTCACTTATGCAATGCATTAAGTTTTTAATACGACCCCTTCTTAACAATATTATGAATAATGTCATTAAAAAATGTTGCAAAATCATTAAATGGTCAAGTGGTAAAGTGGTAAGGCTATTATTTTGGAGATCAGGGTTCGAATCTTATCTCCATCAATTTTACTTTCTTTTATATGGTTTTCCAATCACTTCTAAAGTATTAAAATAATTTGATATAAAATTGTATCGAGTCAAGGGACGGAACTAGTATATATTATGCCCCCCCCCCATGATTATTATACGTCACTTATACAATGTATTAATTTTTAACATGACTCCTCCTTCATTGTATTATAATTAATGTTGTTCGAGAAATACTGTTGAATCATTAAATGGTTAAATAGCAGAGTGGTTAGGTTATACTGTTGAAGATCAGGGTTCGAATCTTATCTCCATCAATTTTACTTTCTTTTATATGATTTATCCAATCACTTCCAAAGTATTAAAATAATTTGATATAAAACTGTGTTCGAGTTTATTTATCTCTCCCATTATTTTTAGTACTCTTTATAAATAAAATAAATTTTATTGTTTCCTTTTAACCATGAACTTTTTTTCTCAAAATTTCACTTGATAATATAGCCTTTTTAAGATGGATTCGGAGAGGCTTAAATTAGTATATTTATTCAATTTTAAAAATTTCCACGGAAAATACCAATCTATTTGAAATTCTAGCATTAATAATAGATTTAAATTCTACGTTTATCAAGATTGAAAAGGGTTCATTTTAAAAATATTAATTTTATTTAAAAATATCGTTCAAAAATACATAGACTTTTCTATTTTTGAGCATGCATAATAATTATATACTCGGCCCCTCCTTCGTGAAATTCCTGGTTCCGCCCCTGCAAATAGGGAGGCACAAAAGATGGAGAAAATACGGGTTGAGTAAGGGGGCGTTTGGTTCAGGAATAAGCAAGAATAATTATGTTGTATAAGGAGATAAAGGTATATTCTCTATTCGATTGCAAAAATAGGAATAAGGAAAATAAGGTGGAATAAGAATAAGTAAGGTGAAATAAAGATGTAAATAAATGTAGAATAAAGTGAAATAATAGAATGTGGATGAGAATACTCGTACTATTTGAGACCACACTGGGCGGAAAATTGACCTTTCTTCCCATGCTTACAAACGAATAGTGCATAAGTGTTGGAAAGATTGTACTGCATATTGTGTTGCTCTAGAAGTATTCAGAAGGGGACTAATCATGTTATGGCTACATGTCTCGTCTCTTCAGAATTAGAGAGGTCGTCAAAAGAAATATAAAGTAGGTAAGACGAGAGTAAATTCAAGAGCTATTAATTCTTTCCCATATCAAAGAAAAGATATACTTCGTCCTCTTATTACTTTTCCTGCATCTCATGCCATGTTTGCCCCTGTCGGAATATTGTTATTCCATGCTTAGAAATGCTACGAATATTCTCAAGTAGGTAGTCTTGTAACGCCATCAAGATAAGTAATGAGAGGAAATTTGATTGATGCAAACATTGCAAAGGGGGTGTGTTCATATCATATAATATTACATGCTTATTCTGTATAAATTTACGTTTTTTTGTACACGTCGGTTATTTCAGATTTCTGCGCGTGGAACACGAATATGTTGAACTATAAATGTTCACATCATTAATAAAATAAAATAAAATAAAACTTGTGAATTTTGTGCTCCTTTTTTCCACTTCTAGAAGAACAATGTGTTTGGTGCGCTCTCTCAATTATTGCATGGTCACGTGCAGCACACGTGAGTTGTTACTACTAATACATAGGCAATTAGAGATAAGGTTAGCATAACGAACATGGTTACCATCTGATGCGGATGAGTTAGAGTGCTATTGGTGTAATCCAATGAGGGTGTTATTTAAATATTCTGATTAATAAAATTGATTTTCTCCTCATCTCTTTTTTCCCATGCAAAGTTAATCGTTCTTGACACTATGTTATTAAAGTATTACAAAATAACCATTTGTAGCAATATAAACACTTTTTTAGAACTAGATCTAAAGGCTCTCATTGATGACTCACCATAGAAATGGTGAACCTCAATCCCATTTGAAGGGTACCTACAAACACATATACATAGTAGAATTTTCAAAATCCCATTTGAAGGGTACCTACAAACACATATACATAGTAGAATTTTCAAATAAGGAAGGGGCTGACCAACCCCATAGTGAGCCATCAATCCATATGTTTATTTATAATCATTTGTGGATTTTGTTGATGTGAACTCCCATATCATTTGAGAGGTCCCCATATACATATAAACTGACAAGAATATGTGTATATTATTCAAATTTAGATGTTTAATATATGTATTTGTACATAATTGATTATTTTATGTATCCGCGTGGAACACGAGTCTAATAATTCAAAATATATGCATGGTCTCTGAAAAACGTGTAGCACACCCTGCCTTTTTCTTCTAGGAAAAATATATCCTTGCCATAAGAAAACTACGAATATAAATGGTCACTTTCGAGTTTGACAAAAAATATAATAATCGAAAAGAAATTGTCCATAACATTTGAGAATTTGCCTAAAACCACCATAGTTCCACCAAATTCTCACAATTTTGAAAGTAATAAACTGACGGCATGTAGCCATCTCTACTGTTAACGCACCAATAACCAATAAAGGATTTATTCCCATTTAGGGTTGAGCATTGAGCTAGGTCACACCGGCCCAGCCTGAAGCTCGGTCCAAAAAGTCCTATCCGACTTAAGCTCAAATAAACATTGTGTCGGGCTTTGTTCGAAGATTTAGACCTATTTTTTTGATCGAGCTCGAGCTTATCTCGGCCTAGCCCAACTCGTCCTGAAGCTTGACCCAAATAGGGCTCGATATCCAGCACAAACAGAATCCAATGACCCCCTATGTGGGCCTTAGCCAAGGAGATTCGGTCTTCTGACTCCCACAAAACCCTAGCGTACCCCTTCCCTTTCCTATCGTTGCCCAAATCGTACAAAACCCTTCACACCCCCGGAATCCTTAAATCGGTCAGTTGACATGCCCCCTCGGTCCACATCGTTACACATTATGAGAACAAGTTGTACAAGAAGTTAAATGATGTCCTCAATGAGATTTAGATACAAAGATGTTCCTAACTTCGGTACATATTCCTAATTCTACCTTCTCATTTGCACTAGTTTCTTATGTCGATATTTGGCTTTTGGTTGTTAAAATGTAAGTAATATCAGAATAAATCAATAATTTAACAGCTATTGAATCTATTTTTCTAGAACATTCTTTTATTATAATGTTAATTGTCATGGAACTCAATGCTGCCTAAAATATCTATCTTTTTCGAGTAATTAGTCTTGCCTAAGTTCCAAAAATATCCTGGAAATCAATGTTTAAACTTGGTTTCTCTAGATAAGGGTTTGCCCAGTCCAAGTTGGCCGGACTCAGGCTTGAGTCGAATAAAAAAATTACAGGCTTAGACTCCGCCCAAGATTCGAACATTATAAATAGGTTTGAGCCTTTATCCTT
Organism: Ottelia alismoides; assembly: GCA_037367405.1. Classification (NCBI taxonomy): domain Eukaryota; kingdom Viridiplantae; phylum Streptophyta; class Magnoliopsida; order Alismatales; family Hydrocharitaceae; genus Ottelia; species Ottelia alismoides. Next base: position 772,314 of record JAZKJV010010488.1, on the reverse strand, counting down.
CAGACCCAATCCAGTTTATGCTCCTCCCTATTCCCATCTGATGGGAAAGATTAATGAGCATCATCCGAGTTCTTCCCTTCCACGTTTTCCACGTGATGATATTATCCATACTTAATTTTGTTATATATATTTTAATAAGTTGATAGTGATTGGAAGACCCAAGAGCATCTTCCTCGTGACAAACACTCTCTCATTTTCGGGTCCACATCACGGAGAAGGATCCCTTGGTGCCGTAATCCCCATTTTTTTTACTTTTTGAATTTTAAAAATCCAACATGATGGATTATATTTTTTTGTGAAGTTCTACATGTCCATTAAATTTGGTAACAATCCGAGATTATTTGTTATTTTATCTTAATGGTCAAAGATCGGTTCTTTTCAAAATAGGATTTAAGTTGCTTAAATGTCGACCGAATCTTTAACTATTATGATAAAATAGCAAATGATCTCAAATTTAAACGAAATTTGAAGAATATATGAAACGTTATTAGATGATATAATCATAAGGTTGGATGTCCAAATTTCAAATAGCAAAAAAATATGGATACAAGAACACTTCTGCTGAAATACAATTACAGCAGAGATGCTTTCTCCCACATCACGTCACATATCCAAATCATTAATAAAATAAAACTCGTAAATTTAGTGGAAGCTTCCTTCCTTTTCCGCTTGGTAAGGTGTGAGGTCTGTCATTTATTGCTTGGTCGAGTGCAGCATCCCTTATTTATAACTAATACATAATCAATTAGAGATAAGTTAAACATAACGTAATTACCATCTGATAATCCATTGAGGGTCCTATTTAGATCCACCGTCCAGTTTGCCAATTGGATAAGAAAGCCGACAAAATATGGGGGTATCTAATCTCTCACTCGCCACAAGAATGGGAGAGAGATCCAACCCCTTCTCTTCTCCATCTCCTCTCCTCTATATATACGACCACCCCAAGCACACTAAACTCCACTCATCCAATTCCATTTCCCTCTCTATTACCCGTAGCTCCTCTTCTCTCTCACCAATGGACGCTTCTGCCGTTTGCCCCCCGGGAAGAAAGGTCACCATCCTCAGCATCGATGGCGGCGGCCTCCGTGGCCTCATCCCCGGCCAGATCCTCGAATTCCTCGAGAAGGAGCTGCAGGTACTTCGTTTCTTACCAAGAACTCCATATGTGTACGTCTGTGGTTATGTTCAGCAATGACGGAGCACTAACCATCGGATCTGTGCTCGACATGTATATTTGTAGAAACTTGACGGGGAGAATGTGAGGCTTGCCGATTACTTCGACGTAGTGGCGGGGACTAGCACCGGGGGGCTGGTGACTGCCATGCTCACCCTGCCGGGAAAGGACGGCAGACCTCTTTACGCTGCCAAGGAGATCACGCCCTTCTACCTGAAGCACGGCCCAAGTATCTTCCCCAAGGCGTGAGTAAACGGGAAATTGGACGAGACTGTTGACACAGCATGTGTAGCCTGATCCATAACCGAGAGGATAACATTGAACTCATCGGATCCATTATATCATATGCAGGTTCTTCAATCCAGCACAAGGGGTAGTCGCCGGTCCCAAGTATGACGGCAAATACCTTCACAAGCTCATCAAGGATATCGTCGGAGAGAAGAGGGTCAGCGACACACTGACCAACGTTGTAATATGCTCCTTCGACATCAAGGTCATGCAGCCAGTCATGTTCAACTCATTCGATGTAAGTACTAATTAACTAAGTAATTAATTACTCCTCCATGCCATCCACAACTTCAGTTTACTTACCTTTGGTATAATTGCGTTGTTTGAAATGAAGGCCAAGAGGAACCAACTGCATAACGCCAACCTTGCGGACGTTTGCATTAGCACGTCGGCGGCGCCAACATTCCTCCCATGCCACTACTTCGAGGTGAAGGACGACAAGGGCAACACCAAGTCCTATGATCTGGTGGACGGCGGTGTTTGTGCGAACAACCCGGTAGTTAATCAACATGACATAGTTCGTTGATACTAATTAATTATCCTTTTAAGTACGATAATTTTAATAATCTGATGATGTCATCGACCTCTGTGGAACAGACGATGGTGGCGGTGAGCACGGTGACACAGGAGATCTTGAAGAAGAGCAAAGAATTCTGTGACATGAAGGCGACGGACTACAGCAGGTTCCTGGTGCTCTCCCTCGGCACCGGAACAGCGAAGCAGCAGGCCAGGTACAACGCGCCCACGGCTTCCAAGTGGGGAGCTCTGCTGTGGCTGTTTAACTTGGGCGCCACCCCTCTCATCGACATCATCATGGAGGCGAGCGGTGACATGGTCGACCTCCACAATTCCCTCCTCTTCCAGGCAATGGAATCTGAGGGAAATTATCTTCGTATTCAGGTATCTATTGTTCTACTGTCGCCGGAATATTCCAATGTTCCATGAAGAGATGATCATTTAAGTGGACGTCGATAAAAAAAATACTGAACGAGTATACGATGGTGGTGGTTGCAGGACGATACCCTGACCGGGAACGAGACCTTCATGGATCTATCGACGAACGAGAACATGAACCACGTCGTGCAGGTTGGGAGGAACCTCCTGAAGAAACCGCTGTCGAGGGTCAATCTTGAGAACGGGAAGTACGAGCCCGTGGGGAACGGGTTAACCAACCAGGACGAGCTTGTCAAGTTCGCCAAGTTGCTCTCCGACGAGAGGAGGCAGAGGTTGTCCGGTGCTTACTCCGCGTGAAGCCGTGCCCTTTAGATCTGGCGATCATCCACCGATCCATATGTGCTCGCACATATATATACATATATATTATACTTGGAGAATAAAGTACGGTGGTCTTGTATGGGTTTTTAATTTAGGAATAAAGCACGGTGTATTTCTTGATCATATTTTATTTTTGATTACGGGAATCGACGATATTATGGATTTCTCGTTGCACTGGGCATTCAATAAATATAGCATAAGACCTTCCGATCTTTTTTCTCGTGCGTTGGTTGAAATTTCAGTTATTTTATATAGGTTTATGCTTTCCGTTCGTAACAGCAATCGATCGAGTGGGCAGTCCACCTTTTGAAGCTCTACCGTTGGATATATGGACTGAAGTGTTTATTCGAGCCAATCAAATCAAGTCCACTTGCAGTCCGCTGGGCCATGCTAGGATTCGCGCTCCAACCCACTTGATCTATGCGGATGACCTCATGTTCTTTTGCAGAGGCTCCTCGGCTTCTGTGCTTGCAATCAAAAATATCCTTGATGACTTCGAAGGCATGTCTGGCCTAAAAATGAACGGCCGAAAGAGTAGGCTCTTTAGGCCCAAAGCGGCCTCTATGGGTGACTTCGGGCTCACGCTCCAGCTGGGCATGTTGAGTCATACGCTTCCTACTTCTTATCTGGGCATACCGCTGGATTCTTCTTGCGGGAGGAGATCGGTTGCACGTAATTTGGAGGATAAAATCCGGGTTTTGCTAGGGGGCTGGAAAGCTTGCGCTCTCTCTCTCCCGGGCCGCTTCCAGCTTATCAACTCGGTCGTGGCAGGTGTGGCACTCTATTGGGCTGCAGGTACTATTATTCCGGTTGGCACTGCTCGTCGGGTCGACAAGATGTGCGCGGATTTCCTATGGGGGTTCGGGCGGCACCACGTCGGCTGGGCCACGGTTTGCAAACCAAAGATTGAAGGTGGACTGGGGATGCGCTCTTTGGTTACTCTGCGGTTGGCTATGATCGTTACTTGGACTTGGAGGTTACTTTGCTCGGATTCCTCCCTTTGGGCTCGGTTTTTGCGTGACAAATATCTCCATTCCACCTCCTTTTGGGACGCTCTCCCAAAAGGGGGGGATTCTCTAATCTGGAAAATGATGTTGAGGGCTAGGCCCATATCCAGCATTGTTATCTCACACTCCGCTAATGGCTATCTTTGGACCCGTTCGCCTTCAGGTTTCTCATTTAGGGGGGCGGTTGACTTGGTCTGTCCCCATTCTGCACCTTTCACTTGGGCCAAGGTGGTTAGGAACAAACGTGCTGTACTGAGGCACTCGGTTACCCTCTACCTTGCTTCTCTTGATAGATTGCCGACCTTGGACAGACTTGCTCGACATGGAGTTAGTACGCCAGGGTTGTGCTACTTATGTGAAGTTGATTTGGTGTCTTGTGACCACTTATTCTTGAGGTGCATCTTCACCGCGCAAACTTGGGCCTTGGTCACTTCTGAGCTTGGGGCGCCAGCCCACCCATGCTCACATCTTGGGGGCACCTTAGATTGGTTGGCGTTTGATGAATATGTGATTCATCACTCTAAAAAGTTGAAAATAGAGTCTTGTTCCCGAGTAAATAGATGCATATTTCCCGTTATACTGTAAAATTAGCATTCATGCATGCAAGCATAATATCTGCATTTTAGCATTCATACTTGCATTAAATAAGAAGCCAATTTCACTTGTAAATATCCACCTGTATATTAGATAAAATACCTTATTTGTACTAACTCCAAAACTAATAAAACCAACTCTATTGTGTATATATTACTAACACTAATAAAGGAAAAATATCAAAAAAAATACTAACCTGTAAAATTACTCAATAAAACCCCAATCCAAGTTTGAAGATGTAAACCTTAAAACGCACATATCTCTCTCATACGACCTCCGAATTAGGTCTACTCACTTTTAAAGTAATATACATTCAGAGACCTTCGAAACAAGACCAATTTCATTCAAATCGGAGCTCGTATGCAAAACTTGGGTTTTGGGCCCCTTTTGTACATTATACATAATGACCGTTTTACCCCTATATTTTATCTTTTTATTTTCTTAATTATTAAAAATCCAAAAAAATTAGATTAAGTTGTAAATATTCCTCTCATATTTTCTCTATTTTTATTTTGATTTTTCTCTTAATTAAAAATGACAAAAAAATTACAAAAGATAAAATGCGGTATTTTATATCTATAAGGTACCACCCAAAAATACATTTTTTACAGATGATCTCGTTTGATTTTCGGCCCTTCACGAAAGTTGTAGATCTCGTCGAGATGAGCAACTTTCGTGTTGACCACTTTTTGATTTAATCCCTTTTATTATTTCTTTTTGATTTTTGTTTACATTTAATTTTTGATTTTTCTAGGAGCGACATGTGGCAGCTCCTGGAGCCGCCACATGTCACCCCATTATTTTATTAATTTCGGATTTAATTTATTATTTTCGGATTTATTTTTATTTTTATTATTATTATTATTTTCGGATTTTATTATTTTAATTATTATTATTTTTATTATTGTTATTTTAGTAGCCTACTTATTTTATTATATTATTATTTATCTCTCTTTTACTTCTTCTCCCCTTTCTTTTCTTCCACTCCAAGCCAATAACTCCCCACTATCTCCACTTCCTCCATCTTCTCCATCCCTTCTCCAACTTCCCTCTCCTCTCTTTTTATTCACCACCATCTCCTTCATTTTCCCGCATCCACCGATCTTGAGAGAGAGAGCCCCAGCCCTCGTATCGTTCCTGGTGACAGCACGGACGAGACGATCTGAGCGACAACGAGCTTGGCCATCTTCGGCCGTGGTGAGATCCAAGGAGCCTCACAACTCCTTGTAGCAGCTTCCACACAAGCTGCTCAAGCTTCGGAGCACCCGCCATCTCCTCGAGGCCACGACGGAAGCCGCATTTCGTGGCTCCACCTTCGGCGAATCACAGGTAAGTAATCCCTCTCTTTCCTTTTCATTTCATTTTATTTATCTAACGTCATTTGTTTAACTTGTCTATCATCACATCTTCATAAATCCGACATCACATCACCACATTACACCACATTTTTTTACCATCACAACCACCAAAATCATTGCATTTTCACCATACATTCTCAATCACCACCATTGCATATCTCATTTTCTGTTTGGGAAAAAAACACACAAACAAAATATAAAAAAAAATTGCAAAACAAAAAAAAATACAAAAAAAAAGAGAAGCTGCAGGTCTGCAGCACCGCCAAGCCGCCGCCGCACGCACCGCCGGCGGTAGTCCCTCTCTCCGCGCGGCCCAGCCGGCCGTCCCTCCGACCGCGCGCCACCAGGTCCACGCGCAGCGGCCGAGCTCGCCGCCGCGTTCTTCCCGTCAACCCACCAGGAAGCCGCGCCCCTGCTCTCCCCCTCCACGGCCGCTCCCCAGCGCCGCCGTACGCCCAGGACAACGCAGCCTCCCAGCCGCGCGGCTAGCCCCCAACCGCGCAGCCCCGCGCGGCCGGGCCCTCCGCCTCCAACGCCGGCCACGCATATCCGCCTCTCGTGCCTGCTGCCCTCCAGCAAACCGCCGCCCCGCGCGGCCTTGTCTTCCGCCCCAGCCTCGCCGCCCGTGAGCCCGTGCCCCTCACCTCCTCCAGCCGCTCGCCGGAGAGCGCCCCTGCGCCCAGCCACCTCGCGCCGCCCCACCGACCGCCGAGCACCTCCTCCACGCCTGCGACGGCCGCCGCCTTCCCACGCCGCCATCGTGAGTGCTGCCCTCGCCTTGGCCCGCCCACGTCCCTGCGTGTGCCCTAGAAGAGGTCCATTTCCTTTATTTTTATTTCTGTGAAAATTGCAAGTTTATCCCTTGAAGTTTCTATTCTTACAAATGGGTCCCTGTGCTTAGTTTCAGTTTAATAGTTTCATTTATGTATTGCATTGATAACCCTGCCTTTGAGAGCTGATTTGGACAATCATATTGCATCATTTATTTTAATGAGAAATAGCATGTGGTAGAGAAACTAATTCTTGATCTTGTGGATATTTATTTGTATTTTTGTGAGCATTTATTCATTTATTACAAATCAAAGATTGAAAATCAGTGATAGTTTGCCCATTATTGCTCTGAAATTCGCACAGGCCTATATCTTGCTCCAAAAATTGCGAAAATATTGTGAATGATGCCTTTTACTGTACTTTAATTACTGTCCAAATTTCTTTCAATTCAGAGTTGTCAAGTGCATAAAATAAATTCTAGAGCTATTTGTGTAATTGATTTTTAATTAATTCCACGAATAACATTTTTGAGAAATTTCAACTCTCCTGAATTCACCATTGAAATATCTATTTGAGATAAATCAATTTGTGGTTAATTTGATTTCGTGGATTTATTAGGAATTAAATACTCATAGTCGCTCTGTTTTCAGTAAAAAATTCATAAAAAAATCAAAAAGTGTCAGAAAATTCTAAAAAAATTAGACTAGCTTCATTTCATCATTTTTAACTTCCAGTAATTTTTTTATAATTTTTGCATACCATTTGCACGAAAAATTGCATAAAAATCCCAAAATAATTTGTATTTTTCATTTGTGCATTTGAAATCCAAAAATTCCAAAATAATACATTTTGCATTCATTATTGGATTAGGTTTATAGGAAAAAATATAATTTGGTCATTTTGGATTAATTTCACATTAAAATTAATTTTGGCTAAGTTGTTGATTTTCTTAATAACCTAATTCAACCGCATTTGTGCATTGGCATTTTTATCGCATAAAAAAATACCCAAAAAAGAAACCGCTTGGAAAACCGCAATCTAATCCATCTAACGTGATCCCGAGTTGTTCCTTTGCCTCCTTGAGTCGACCTTGGGGCTTGCCCAGGCTAAATAAACATCAAACCGCGCATATATTCATTAGACAATTAATTAATTTGTGCGGTTATTTTTGACCGATCGCGGATCTATCCGACTGCAACGCACTAGTCTAATCAGACCACATCCAAGGGGTATTTCCGCGCTCGTCAAATGGCGCCGTTGCCGGGGAGGCAAATGGCTTAGGATCACTTTAGTAAGTTAGGTTTACATTTTCCATTCACTCGGGTAGTCTGATCCCCGAACCGCATTGTAATTATACCACTTTTTCCTATTATTTTTTTTCTCTTTTTATTTTCTCTCTCTTTATCTGACATTCTTATCTTTTTGTGCGAGGGCCCGGTGGACTTGGAGCGGCTTTCTTGAAGTCGACGCATCTCAAAGTGCATCGGAGGCCGACGATTCGTGGATCAAGTCGGCTGTTGAGACGCCAGAAGGATTTTTCAATTTTTTTTACTTGTAAAAATTGTCTGCGTTTACAGCGGTTCCCGTTTGTGTTCTCGCGTCTGTAAAGATAGTGGAACCGTGTCCCTGTCTGTTGTGTGGTTTGAATTTTAGAATAAGCTTGCACTAGCGGCTCCTCGAGCCACTCTAGAGTTTGCCTGTGCTCGTAATATTTAGGACCACACTTCACATAAAAGACGCACTTAGACCGCAGAACTTAGCCAAAAATAATCTGTTCTTCACTCGCTAATAGAACTGCTTGTCTAGGAGCGGCTTTTCTCGTTTGCATTTGCATATAGTGTAAAATTTCAATTCAGTACTGCATCCTGCATTGTAGAGAGCTGGAGGCACTGTAAGTCTTCTTACTCAAGCATTCATCATCGTTTTCTCGATCGCATCGGCTTTTTCCGATTCTCTCTCTCGGTTTTCTAACCTAGGATAAAGGAATTGGGATTGGACGGTAGACGTGATTGCTTGTGTGGATTAATATCAGTGATAACTAATCTCTAAAATCGAGGCTGCTAATTGAATTGGACCAAAAAAAATTAACTACAATTAACCCTTGTTTGCGGGAGAGTAACCCCGACCTTGTTTTCAGGCTGAGTGAGGGTACCTGAGTGTGTGTGAACACCCTAAGGTAGAGCCCAAATCCTCGTCTTCCATATCACATTCTAACTGATCCTAGCAAATATCACAAGCCGGATAATTTCAGATTCTTTGACTAGTACCAAGTAGCCTCCGCCTGTCTCAGGTAGATAGGGGCGAAATTGCGGTACTTCGCGACAAGCTGCCAGTAACCCCCCGGGGTGATGTTCTGGCCTTGTCAGCCTCCGCCTGCTTGCAGGTAGATAGGGGTGTGGTCATTGAATCCATCGACTTGGGATAGGAGCGAAGAAAGGAAGGAGCGGCGGTATCTTAGGCGACAGGTTAAACAGGGAAGACGCATCCGGCTCTGAGCCGACTTCCCTTTAGGCCGCGTAATCCTTGCTATCTTGCTTGAAAACCACACTTAAAATTTACAAGATTAATTGGACTCGGTTTCGAGTCCTTCACCGTGTTGAGTGTGAACTCGGGGTTTTGCTCTTGCGTTTGTCTTTGTGTCTGTCGTGTGTGTTATCCTGTGTAATTGCACATTTTCTACCTCAATCTTCTTGCATTCATCATTTCCTCCTCAAGATGTCGGGATATTGGTCCCCATACACCGTGACCTCTGGTCACTCCTCCTCGATCATATACCGTTCATCTTCGCTTTCTCCTCCGCCATCCACGGGAGACCCTTACCCGTGGCCGGCTCCTCCTCAACCCGATCTTGAAGTCAAAACTCCGACTGACTTCTCCACTTCTTCGCATTTCTCACATTCTCCATATTCTGACATTCCGGATCCACTTCCATCTTGGGCTGACTGTCCTTATTCTCAAGAGCTTGCAGGAATTAAAGGATCAAATGAAGAGCAAGCCACGGCTGAGACAGATGATTGGCAGAATTATATGCCCCCGTTTACTTCATTCTCACCTCAAGTAGGGACCATACAACAATTTACATATACACCTCCCGACTTGACCTTAGGGCATCATTTGATCGATCAAACAACCCGAATTGAGGGGCCTGAATATCATGATTTTCCAGACTTGATTGACTTTAGTGATCAAGCCTCCATTAACCAGCCTTCATTCGGAGAGCCTATACATTCACAGGAGTGGACTAATGAGCTAGACTTAATAGTCCCTCGTTCATTGACTCCATCATATGAGGCTCTGACCAATATCTGCCATTCGGATTATCCATACTCGACCCAGGAATACATGCCAGAGTATAGGTATGTTGAGTATGAGACCTCAACATCTCAGCAGTCTCCTCCAATTGAGCAGAACTCTCCCATGAATTGTCATGGGAATTTTGTGGAGGATGACATTTCCAGACTTATTGAAAAAAGTGAATCATTCGGTAATGAGTTGAGAAATGTCATGGAAATATTGAACTCAATTTCTGCCATCTTGAGAATGAAAGTGGAAAAGGATATGAGTAATTTTGAGGTTGAAAGCCAAGCAAACATTAGGGAACCCACACCGTCTGTACAGCTGGAGTCCATTCTATCTCCCTCTTCTACTAACCACTTGCCCTCCAATCCAGAGTCCAATCATTCATCTATCCAAAATACCAAAAAAATTGAAAAACCAAAAAACCACATAAAAATTGAAAATGAAAATGACCTAAAAAAATTGGATCCTGCCCTAAGGGAAGCACTCGATGAAGAACTGATTTTCAAACTTCCCTTAATAAAGGTCATAGATCACTTTCCCGACCTCAAACGATTTGTGAGAAGTAAATTGATGCCCAAGAGGTCGGGCAATAAGAGAACAAGGACTGAAAGACACATAGTGTCTATGGCCACCTCCTTGGTGATGGGGAGAAAGACCAAGAGCCACAGAGTCAAACGGTTGCCCCGAGTTGAATGTGAAATCAAAGACACCATATTTACCCATGCAAGAATCGATGATGACTCACCGATTAATATCCTCCCGACCTCTGTGTTTGACAAGCTCAAACTCAGGCCACTTAGGAAGTCGAGAGAGATCGTTCAGCTGGCTGACCAATCCATCAAACGGTCGAGAGGAACTATTTCAGTCATCGTTACTTTCCAAGGTGCTCTACTCCAGGTGGACTTCACGATCATTGACATCGAGCACCGAGGAGAGTTTTCTCAGTCTCCGATTATTCTCGGGAAGCCGTTCTTAGCCTTGGCTAAGGCGACTATAGATTGCGAGACTCGGGAGATCGATTTTTTAGCATTGGGAGAGCTTCGACCTCATCCATTATTTGATAAACTTTACTCTAAGGAGACCCACACATCCGCTGACAGTCGTGACCATCGAGAGGAAGATGAGTCCCACCTCTCTACTACACCTGAGAGACCGATTGTCCGGACGACCATTGGATCAAAGACTCCCCACACCTCCACTTCATCAACTGCTTGCACCACCACCATGACAGCTTCTAAGGAGGACTCACGACCGGAAGCTATCATTGAGTCGGACACGATATTTGAGGATTGCCTTGATCATTTCAATGATCCGACACAAGAGCTCAATAATGCCAAGCCAACTGAGACCACTAGCTCCTTCCCGAGACGCGTGCTGACCCTTCAGGAATATTACAATCTTTATGGTGACTCGTCTGATGAGGAACCCATAGTCAGCACCACACCACGACTCGGACCTTCTAAGGAAACAACCCAGACAAAATTGAATCCACATAAAATCACGGTTGCTCCCTCTTCTAGTCGGTTATCTAGTGAGAGGAAGTTGAGAATTGATTCCTCGAGGTGTTCCCCCGAACCTCTCAACGCGCGTCGCTCTCATCTCCCTCTCAATGATTCAGGTTTTAGAAAATCGACTAAGAAAGTCTCCTTCACCACTCCGGAGAAGGAAGCTTTAGAGGAATCCTCATCTGGTCCGGATAAGGTGATTTATATGAGTGAGCTCAGTTCGGCTGTTCTTAAGCCTTATCTAAGCAAGCAGCCATGTGTCAACCCTCGTTGGACGATCCCTACACCTCACTATTATTCATCTGAGGACGATTCCGACAGCGACACATATGTATATTATCCACCTCCTCGCGTCCGCAAGAAGGTTCGTCACAAACCTTCTTAATCCTTGTATATTCTCACTCTTTCTTGTACATACATTTCTCTCCCTCCCTCCCCAGTGATTCGAATCACTCGCCCCGGTTCCATCTCATGACTATACTTAGGATAACCAGATCCTAAGTATAGGGGGAGAGTGACCCGCATCTATTCATTGTACATCCTCCAGATCACATTGGTCCTCTTACTCACTCTTGTCCTATACTTAGGCTGACCAGAGCCTAAGTATAGGGGGGACCGATGCCCACCGTGTCTATACTCATCCATTTCCCCTCTTAACCTCGTCCGCCCCATTTTTGATCTTCTTCTACACTTAGACTGCCAGAGCCTAAGTATAGGGGGCGGGACGACTTCTATACATTTTTTGTTATTTTAGCTCTCCTACGCTTAGCCCGAGCTATGTCTTTTTAGTCGCTTTCGTGCTCTGAGGACATAGCACACGCTAAGTATAGGGGGGCGTGTATATATTACATATATACTTTACCCATAGCTCGTACTTTCGCGTATTTTCGCGTATTTTTGTATATATTTTGCAATAATTATGGATGGGTAAAAATTGAAAATTTTTTTGTATACTTGTATAATACTTGCAAACCTTTTGTAAAAAAAAATAAAATCTTGTATACTTGTATAAGATGTACTATATGTATATTACTTGTATAAAAAGTTGTAAAATTCTTGTAAAACATACCTTTGTAAAATTTGTTGTAAAACAGGATCTATGTACAAATTGTATCAACTAAAAATTGTTGTAATAAAAAAAAGATTGTTGTATACCAGAAAAATAAAACAAAAAGGCTTCTTATTTACTCTTGCATATTATCCTGCATTTTCAAAAAAAAAAGTCTTGCATTTCATAGCATGTCATCTGCATCTCATCTGCATATCTTGCATATGCAAGGTGGAAAGCTAGTGGGTTCTGAACCAAGTTATGAGTAGATATTGAGGATGGACTTGATTTGACCTTAATCCACCTAATTTCAGAGGAACCTTATAGGAACTGGAGTTAAGATTTCTCAGGTCAAGTGACTTAATTCTTTGAGTCCGCAAGTCTATGTTCACATGTCATCTTGATTAGTCTAAGTAGAATATCTCGTGCACACGCATGATTCTTATAGACAGTGACCTAACTTGGACAAGCACAATGCACGTAGCTCTTCTTTGATGAGGTGGTGAGGAGGTAGAATCCTTTAGCTTGGAGTAGCACACGGGTGGAAACATCCGTCCTCCTCTAGGGAGGGTAGTGCATCTCAACCTAGTCTGGTGGTGTTGACATCTAAGGACAGGATGCTGTGGGTTGCAATAATGCTTCAAAAGAGGGATAGTCTACTGGCTCAAGAGGAAAAACTCCGGATGTACATGCTGCACCTTGTATATAGTTCCAAAAAAAAGAAAAAAAATGCAAGAAAGAACTCCAAAAAAATCAGACAGGTCCAAGAAAAAAATAATAATACCTGTCGGAGTATGTATATTAGCAAAGAAAATGCAGCTGGATGACTTGGCTACACTGGTCAGGCATCCCGGGATAGGTGGCTACACTGGCCACCGTCCATTCTTTTCTCTACCCCCTCCTCTTGAGTTGGTCGCACTTGAACTTAGAAGGGAATACCCTGCTCCTCGAGGAAAGAGTTACTGGACCGGGTTATTGAGTTACCTTGTTAGAGGAGGCTGGTTCCGAGTCATTTCTGATGTGGAGAGTTACATCTCACTTACACAGTACAAGTAAGAATCATAGTCATCAGAAATTTGCGTTTGAGGATTTGTTCTGACCTGACTGTTGAGGCGTCTTGAATAGAAGACTTATGGAACTTGAAGTCTGTTAGGTCTTAAGTTCAGGTCCCAATAAGGTTCCGCCACACAATTAATCCAAAGGTTGAGTCAAGCTCCATTTTCAACTTTTGTTCATGACCTTGGTATGGAACCCAAAATCATTTCACTCTTGCATTTCATTTTAGTTGCTCGGGGACGAGCAAGGTTTAAGTATAGGGGGTTGATGAATATGTGATTCATCACTCTAAAAAGTTGAAAATAGAGTCTTGTTCCCGAGTAAATAGATGCATATTTCCCGTTATACTGTAAAATTAGCATTCATGCATGCAAGCATAATATCTGCATTTTAGCATTCATACTTGCATTAAATAAGAAGCCAATTTCACTTGTAAATATCCACCTGTATATTAGATAAAATACCTTATTTGTACTAACTCCAAAACTAATAAAACCAACTCTATTGTGTATATATTACTAACACTAATAAAGGAAAAATATCAAAAAAAAATACTAACCTGTAAAATTACTCAATAAAACCCCAATCCAAGTTTGAAGATGTAAACCTTAAAACGCACATATCTCTCTCATACGACCTCCGAATTAGGTCTACTCACTTTTAAAGTAATATACATTCAGAGACCTTCGAAACAAGACCAATTTCATTCAAATCGGAGCTCGTATGCAAAACTTGGGTTTTGGGCCCCTTTTGTACATTATACATAATGACCGTTTTACCCCTATATTTTATCTTTTTATTTTCTTAATTATTAAAAATCCAAAAAAAATAGATTAAGTTGTAAATATTCCTCTCATATTTTCTCTATTTTTATTTTGATTTTTCTCTTAATTAAAAATGACAAAAAAATTACAAAAGATAAAATGCGGTATTTTATATCTATAAGGTACCACCCAAAAATACATTTTTTACAGATGATCTCGTTTGATTTTCGGCCCTTCACGAAAGTTGTAGATCTCGTCGAGACGAGCAACTTTCGTGTTGACCACTTTTTGATTTAATCCCTTTTATTATTTCTTTTTGATTTTTGTTTACATTTAATTTTTGATTTTTCTAGGAGCGACATGTGGCAGCTCCTGGAGCCGCCACATGTCACCCCATTATTTTATTAATTTCGGATTTAATTTATTATTTTCGGATTTATTTTTATTATTATTATTATTTTCGGATTTTATTATTTTAATTATTATTATTTTTATTATTGTTATTTTAGTAGCCTACTTATTTTATTATATTATTATTTATCTCTCTTTTACTTCTTCTCCCCTTTCTTTTCTTCCACTCCAAGCCAATAACTCCCCACTATCTCCACTTCCTCCATCTTCTCCATCCCTTCTCCAACTTCCCTCTCCTCTCTTTTTATTCACCACCATCTCCTTCATTTTCCCGCATCCACCGATCTTGAGAGAGAGAGCCCCAGCCCTCGTATCGTTCCTGGTGACAGCACGGACGAGACGATCTGAGCGACAACGAGCTTGGCCATCTTCGGCCGTGGTGAGATCCAAGGAGCCTCACAACTCCTTGTAGCAGCTTCCACACAAGCTGCTCAAGCTTCGGAGCACCCGCCATCTCCTCGAGGCCACGACGGAAGCCGCATTTCGTGGCTCCACCTTCGGCGAATCACAGGTAAGTAATCCCTCTCTTTCCTTTTCATTTCATTTTATTTATCTAACGTCATTTGTTTAACTTGTCTATCATCACATCTTCATAAATCCGACATCACATCACCACATTACACCACATTTTTTTACCATCACAACCACCAAAATCATTGCATTTTCACCATACATTCTCAATCACCACCATTGCATATCTCATTTTCTGTTTGGAAAAAAAAACACACAAACAAAATATAAAAAAAATTTGCAAAACAAAAAAAATACAAAAAAAAAAGAGAAGCTGCAGGTCTGCAGCACCGCCAAGCCGCCGCCACACGCACCGCCGGCGGTAGTCCCTCTCTCCGCGCGGCCCAGCCGGCCGTCCCTCCGACCGCGCGCCACCAGGTCCACGCGCAGCGGCCGTGCTCGCCGCCGCATTCTTCCTGTCAACCCACCAGGAAGCCGCGCCCCTGCTCTCCCCCTCCACGGCCGCGCCCCAGCGCCGCCGTACGCCCAGGACAACGCAGCCTCCCAGCCGCGCGGCTAGCCCCCAACCGCGCAGCCCCGCACGGCCGGGCCCTCCGCCTCCAACGCCGGCCACGCATATCCGCCTCTCGTGCCTGCTGCCCTCCAGCAAACCGCCGCCCCGTGCGGCCTTGTCTTCCGCCCCAGCCTCGCCGCCCGTGAGCCCGTGCCCCTCACCTCCTCCAGCCGCTCGCCGGAGAGCGCCCCTGCGCCCAGCCACCTCGCGTCGCCCCACCGACCGCCGAGCACCTCCTCCACGCCCGCGACGGCCGCCGCCTTCCCACGCCGCCATCGTGAGTGCCGCCCTCGCCTTGGCCCGCCCACGTCCCTGCGTGTTCCCTAGAAGAGGTCCATTTCCTTTATTTTTATTTCTGTGAAAATTGCAAGTTTATCCCTTGAAGTTTCTATTCTTACAAAAGGGTCCCTGTGCTTAGTTTCAGTTTAATAGTTTCATTTATGTATTCGATTGATAACCCTGCCTTTGAGAGCTGATTTGGACAATCATATTGCATCATTTATTTTAATGAGAAATAGCATGTGGTAGAGAAACTAATTCTTGATCTTGTGGATATTTATTTGTATTTTTGTGAGCATTTATTCATTTATTACAAATCAAAGATTGAAAATCAGTGATAGTTTGCCCATTATTGCTCTGAAATTCGCACAGGCCTATATCTTGCTCCAAAAATTGCGAAAATATTGTGAATGATGCCTTTTACTATACTTTAATTACTGTCCAAATTTCTTTCAATTCAGAGTTGTCAAGTGCATAAAATAAATTCTAGAGCTATTTGTGTAATTGATTTTTAATTAATTCCAGAATAACATTTTTGAGAAATTTCAACTCTCCTGAATTCACCATTGAAATATCTATTTGAGATAAATCAATTTGTGGTTAATTTGATTTCGTGGATTTATTAGGAATTAAATACTCATAGTCGCTCTGTTTTCAGTAAAAAATTCATAAAAAAATCAAAAAGTGTCAGAAAATTCTAAAAAAAATAGACTAGCTTCATTTCATCATTTTTAACTTCCAGTAATTTTTTTATAATTTTTGCATACCATTTGCACGAAAAATTGCATAAAAATCCCAAAATAATTTGTATTTTTCATTTGTGCATTTGAAATCCAAAAATTCCAAAAAAATACATTTTGCATTCATTATTGGATTAGGTTTATAGGAAAAAATATAATTTGATCATTTTGGATTAATTTCACATTAAAATTAATTTTGGCTAAGTTGTTGATTTTCTTAATAACCTAATTCAACCGCATTTGTGCATTGGCATTTTTATCGCATAAAAAAATACCCAAAAAAGAAATCGCTTGGAAAACCGCAATATAATCCATCTAACGTGATCCCGAGTTGTTCCTTTGCCTCCTTGAGTCGACCTTGGGGCTTGCCCAGGCTAAATAAACATCAAACCGCTCATATATTCATTAGACAATTAATTAATTTGTGCGGTTATTTTTGACCGATCGCGGATCTATCCGACTGCAACGCACTAGTCTAATCAGACCACATCCAAGGGGTATTTCCGCGCTCGTCAGCGTTCCACGCTGGCGGGGATATGCGGGATAAATGGTGCGCAGCGCTGGCTGCTACTGTGTGGGAGGTTTGGCATGAACGGAACAATCGTTGGGCAAGAGTTAGCCGCTCCACGCTGCAAAGATTAGCTGGATCGATTCTCAATGTTATTAACATAACAACATAGATTTGTTAGGAAACAGTTTTTGTAACCCCTATTTCTAAGGGCTGAACTTGTAATTTGTTTTGGTTTTCTTACATTCCCCGTCCTGTGGGGTTTTTGTCTTTCTGGTTTGCCTTGACTAAGGCTTACCTTGTATTTCTTTTACACAGTGGAATGAAAATTCAATACTTACCCAGCAAAAAAAAATCAAGTCCACTTCGGCTCAAGCTCCATAGTAGACAATGGGCTCGAGCCCTGAAGCTTGACCAACAAGTTTGACCTGTAGCAGTGAATATTCTAAAAATTGTTTCTACATCATCCAATATTATCTATACAGTAATAAATATATTTTGTAGTAACTTTGATTCTTAAATTGAAAATGAATATAATATATGTTACTCTCTCATAAACACCATTTATATAATAACAATAATCTATAGCAGGGCTTCTACCTCGCATCCGGTTAGGCCCCTGACTAGAACCTTCCAAGGCGACAAGGCAGTCACGTCCCCTTTGAAGCATCCCCCGGAGCCATGCCCATGTCCGAAGTCCCCTTGAACGAAGCCCCTCTGCCTCCACCTTCCCCCCACCAGGACCCACGACGTCTCAGCGACAAGTTCTTTTTTTTTTGATATCTGGTATTTGGTTCGGGAGCGATGAGGGGAGCGGCTGGAGAGAGGGGAGAAGGCATAGATGCAGGCTGGGTTGAGGTTCGCAGGTGGGGTTGCTCAAGGAAGGAGGGAGGATGGCTCGTTCCGCGTGAAGCTCGTCGTGGCATTCTTCTTAACCCAAGGAGTAAACAGCCTTTCGACCGGGGTTGTTATCGACGTGGCTCTCTTGGTCATTGGGCGAGGCAGTGTAGAGACCCTGTTCGTTGCTTTAGATGCTTGGGCTTCGTGCATCGCAGCAGAAACTGCAGAGGGAGGGGGCGGTCAGGAATGGAGGAAACGCCATCTGCTGAGACGTCACGGGTCCTAGTGGAGGAAGGTGGAGGCAGAGGGGCTTTTTTCAAGGAGACTTCGGACGTGGGTATGGTTACGGGGGGAGGCTTCAAAGGGAATGTGACTACCTTGTCGTCTTGGAAGGTTCTGGTCAGGGGCCTGACTGGATGCGAGGTGGAAGCCCTGTTGTCATTGACGAAAGCGAGGAGGTTGTTGCTCAGGTGGTGGTGTATGCAGGATGATGGTGGTAAATTACCACAAAGGAGTCTAGATCTGGTCAGAGTGAAGGGGATCCCACTTCTGTGGCGAAACCTGCACCGGATCAGGCAGTTGCTGGCAGGGGTTGGTGATGAATCCACGATTCATCATCTTAATATCTTGATCTTAGCAAAATCTCCAAGTAAAATTCCAAATAAATATCCATAAAATACATAAATTAACAAAATAACTCTTGTAAATAAAACACACTAATTATTGTATATTAGATTGTACAAAATAAATTACACATAAAAAGCCGCAAAAATAAAGGAGTTTTATACATGTAAATAGCCCAAAAATTCATGTATTTTTAATAATTTCATTTCAACTCCTTTTTGACTAAATCTTTCTCTAACTTGTTTATAAAAATGGATATAAAAATACAAAAATACAAAACAAATTTTATCTCGAATAAATGCTCCTAGATCCCAAAGAGAAAAAGCTGTAAAGTCCAACTTCCAAGCTAAATTCCCGCTCCGTATGAACTCCAAATTCACCAAACTCACTTTTAAAGTTCAAGTTAGAAAATTATCTATCCAACGGAAGTGGTTTCATTAAATCGGAGCTCGTTTGCAAAAGTTGGGTTTTGGGACCTAGATGTACATTGTATACCATATATATATTCATTCTTTCTTTAATTTTTATTGTATCTTTCTTAATTAATAAAAATACAAAAAAATCATACTTGTGTTGTATTTTAATTGTAGTGTTTTATTATATTTTTCCATTGTAAATATCTCTTATTAAAAAGACAAAAAAAATACATATTAGAAAAGTAAAAAAAAATGTGTGTACATGTTGTTTGTCTTCCCTTGTAAATTCTCCACTATTTCTCTTCTCTATTTATTTTATTGTATTTAAAGTAGCCAACTTTATTAATTTATTTATTTATTATTAAATTTCTATTCTCTACAATAACCACCAATTCAACTCCATTATTCCACCATTTTCCCCAACTTCCCATTCAACTCCATTAAAAATACAACCTCCCATTCAACTCCACCACTTTAATAACCTCTCATTCCATCATCTTTATATACATGTCATTCTCCTCAATTTTACCTTTGATCCATCTTTATGTGAGGAGAGCCTAGTTCCCTGAGTTGAATCGGTGACAGCGACGCAACCGCGGTCGAGCGACGACGGCCCTCTCTCCGGTGAGATCCGTTGGTTTTTTTTGCCAACATCGCAGCCGCATCCGCGCGCTGCTCGAGCCCATCGCTCGCCATCGATTTGAGCGAAGACCGTGCTCGCGTGAGCACTCCATAGGCATCCGCGTCCATCGTAGGTAATTTTTCTTTTCATCTTATCATCATTAGTATCTTTGCAATTTTTTTTAAGCACATCACATTAGCACCACCAACATCATCTTTATTTTCATCACTTCTTTATCACATTACCATCACCCCACCATATTTTATTGCATATCATTTTTTCCATCATGTACATCCTCTAATTAACAAAAAAAATAAAACAAAAAAAAGGTTCTTTCATTACCACTTACTTAGCTTCATTTCATCATCTTCACTACTATCATCATATCATTTTCCTCCCCCTTCTTTTTGTGTACTTATTTCCTGTCTAAAGAAAATTTAAAAAAAGATAAAAAAATAAAACAAAAAAATTCTCTTTTATTACAGCGGTAAAAAATCAAAAAGAAAAAAAACAAACAAAAAAAATACACGCAGCAGCGGTGGGGAGAAGTTCACACCGCCGCCGCCTAAGGCCCCGCTACAGCCAGCGGTTGCCGCCTCCCGCGGCTCCGCGCCGCCCGCCTGCCCTCCACTGCCCCCCCCCCCCCGGTGTGCGGCCTCACGCCGCCACCGCCGCCTCCACCGCCAACTCTCCACGCCCGCCTCCACCGGCCTCCAGACCCGACACCGCCGTCATCTCTCACCCGTGCCCACGCGCAGCCGCCCCACCACCTCCCCGCGGCCGTCGACCCCTCCGTCGCGCCCCCTCGTCCTCCGCGGCGCCCTCGCGCGGTCGCGCCGACCACGCCTCTTTTGGGTTCCTCCTGTGCATAGCCGTGAAGAAGAAGGTCAATTTTTGTTATTTGTTTATTTAGTAAAAATTATAACTTTTCCCGTTTATGTTTTCGTAATTACAGTTCAGTCCTTGTGCGTGTTTTATATTATCAGTTTTATTTTCTATTTTCATGGATACCCCTATGTTTGGCCATTAATGTGGACATTATTTTTGCATCAATTTGTTCAATGAAAAATATCTTGATGTTGAGCAACTAGTTCTCTACCATGTGAATATTTATTTATATTTTTCTGATATTTGAGTAATTAATTAAAAATGTTTAACTGAAATACTGTGTATTTTACCCAATCCATGCTCTTAAATTTATATCTCACACACGGTTGCTCTAAAGATTCCCCAAAAATTAGGAATGATGCCTTAATAAGTGACTAACTAACTAACCAAATTTCATTTAAAATGGAGATGTCTTGTGCCTGGAATAATTTGTAGAGTGTTTTTAGTATTTGATTTTTAATTAAATCCGAATATATCCTTTTTGTGAAATTTCAACTCTCCTGGATTCTACATCTAAATATCTTTTTGAGATAATTCGCATTCTAATTAATTTGATAAGATGGATTTATTAGAAATTATTTACTCACTGTCACTCTAATTTACTAAAAAATTCATAAAAAAATTCATATATTGTCAAAAAAATCCAAAAATATTACTGTAGTCTCCTTGCATCATGTTTTAGTTCCAGTAATTTTTTCATAATTTTTGCTTACTGTTTGTGTGATAAATTACGAAAACACCCATAAAAAGTGTGTATTTTTCATTGTTGCATTTTAACCCATAAAATTCCAAAAAAAATATCTTGCATTCATCTCCGGATTAGGACTTTAGGAAAATATATTTTGGCTAAATTGAACTATTTTTTACATTAAAATTAATTTGGCCAATTGTATGATTTCTTAGTGCCTTGATTCATTTGCATCTGCATTCTTGTTGCATAAAAAATATAAAAAAATACCGCATTGGATATCTAGACCTAAATTTTTGAAATAAACCCGAAGTTGTTCCTTTGCCTCCCTGAGTTCGACCCCGGACTTGCCCGGGATATAAATTAAAGCCGAGACACTCTTCACAGAGATCTTCTCTCGGTTCTGACCGAATCGCTAAGTACACGTATTACAACGTGACCTAATTAAATATCGTATTTAGCAACTCGTCAGATGGCGTCGTTGCCGGGGAGGCAAACGGCTTAGGGATTAATTTAAAAATTTGGATTTAGTTTTCCATTTACTCGGGTAGTCTGACCCCCGAGCCACTTGTATTTATTCCATTTTTTGCAATTATTTCTCTTTATATTTTTGTATATATCTTGTTTTTATCTCTCTAATATAAATTTCATTTTCCTTGCAAGGGCCCGGTGGACTTGGAGTGCATCGGAGGTCGACGGACGCGACGCGAGTTGACTGCTGAAGTGCGAGGAGAACTAATTTATTTTTGAGAGAACTTTTTGTAATAATTGTTGTAATTATTTAGGTAGTTGCTCATTTATAGCGGCTCTTGTTTGAGAGCTCGCGCGTGTAAAAAGACTTAGACATTATTTGTGGTGTGTCGGGCCTGTTTCACTCTCCGGCGAGGGTGGGGCTTGACTTGAGTGGCGAAATTTAGGATTAGGCACACGGTAGTTTAGAATCAAATTTGTTTGTGCCCATCGTAAATTAGGCCACACATATCTTAGAAGATTCACATATCTTATAAGATTCACAATGAGACGCACATGGACACGTACTACTTAGCTCAAATTCAATCAATCCTTCCCCGCTAATAGTATGCTGTTTAGGTGCGGTTTTCTCGATCTGCATGCATTTAGTGTAATATATACAAATTCAGTTTTGCATAACGCATGAAGAGTGATGGGATTCACTATAAGTATACCTCCTTCTGAGCATGCATCATAATTTCTCGTTTGCATTCTGATTTCCGATTCCCGTCTTGTTTTACAACTTAAGGTCAAAAGGAAATTGGGACTGAACGGTAGACGTGCTTGTGTGTTCACATAAATTTCAAGTGATAACCTAACTCTAAAATTGGGACTGAATTGAGCAGGTCGATTTAATTAATTGGAATAAAAGAACCCTTGTTCTCGGGTGCATAAATCCCTCATTGTTTGTTTTAATTGCAAGTGAGAGAGAGACGACCCTAGGATAGAGCCAAGTCTGGATTTCTTACTTACTACTGGTTCTTTCTTTTTAGGCGATTAGCTACTTTTCAGTGAGGAATACGGGTAGCCGGTAAACGGTCCGGACTTCCTTAGCAGAGTGGGAGGTTTAGAGGACGCATTAGTCCTCAAGGAACGGGTAGCCATATTTATACGGTCCGTACTTACTCCTATATTGGCTGAAAGTAGGTCAAACTAGTCGTAAGAACCGGGCCAGTCTGTAGAATAATACGGGCACCTAACAGCTCGTTAATCTTTCCAAGATTGTATTCTCACCAACTAAAATTGAACAGATAATTCAGCCGAACTCTTACGGCCATCACATGTTGATTTGGTGAAATTGGGGGTTTGAATTGCGTTTGTATTGTGTGAGTTCACTCCGCACATTTGCGTGCACCGTAGAACTAGCGCCTCATTGACTATCGTGATCTAATCGGTTCTTTTGACATCGAAGATGACTGATTGGGGGGATATTTATTCGGACTTTGCGAATCTCTCGTTGAACCCTTCAAAATGTACGTCTTCAAAGGTCCAAGCGCAACTTGGACCAACCTGGACTCATGACCCTTTTGAGCCCAGGATCACTCACTCTCGGGATGGTTACCCTCAAACCATTCCATTTCTCTCTTCCCATCTCACCGAGGAAGACCATCGCCTTGGTGAGAATATCATGATTCATAAATCCTCTTCTAATCAAGAAAACATTGCTGATTCAGGACATAAAGAAGATTCAAGTAAAATGCCAAAGAAGAAAGAAGAGGAAGAAGAAAACCATGAAGACCCGATGAGAATGATACTTGCCCGATTAGCTGCATCTGAGCAGCAACATGCATTACTGAGAGCTCAGTTAGGACAGTTAAATGTTGGGGTCCAACTACCGATGGATGCGACGTATAACCCCGGACAATATCAAATTCATAACTACTTGAGTCCGGCTGAACCTGCTGTTGACTTTGAATTGAAGCCACATTTTCTGAACTTGCTGCCACATTTTGATGGGAATGCTTCTGAGGAGCCATAAGCATTCCTAAGGGACTTTGAGCTCATCTGTGCTAACCTCAAACATAATAATGTTAGCGGGATTATATTAGGCTCAAAGCCCTTCCATTTGCCTTGTGAAGAATCTTGGAATCATCATCACCACTTATGCCCAGTTCAAGGACCTATTCCTAAAGAAGTTCTATCCGCTGAGTAGAACTAACATGATGAGGACGCGAATTACGAGTTTTTCCCAGTTACCTCATGAAGCCTTCTGTGATGCTTGGGAAAGATTCAAGGACATCCTGTAGAAGTGTCCTTCTCATGGATTAGATGACAACATCTTGGTCCAATCCTTCTTCACTGGTCTCAACCCTGAGATGCAGGGTTTAGTGAGTGCTGCCTGTGGAGGCAGCTATACATCACGAGGAGCGGATACCGTCTGGAGGGTATTCGAGCAGATGGCTGAAACTAGCCGCTCACAGATGGCCAGCAGGGCCTATACACCATCCCCCAGTTCACTCTCATCTGGAGGGGGAAAATCAGGTGTAGTCTGATAAGCGATCCGAGCGACTAAGGTAAAGGTACAGAAATGGTCATTGCGACCTCGGTCACTCAGATGCACTCGATCAAGAAAAATGAACCACTAAGGGAAATAAAATCGATCAAAATACGAAGTAGCGGTCCTGCTATTGGATTAACCTGGTATAGCGACCAGGGTCGAACTCAAGGAGCACGGGTTGGCCTCTCGGCCTACGAAGTAGTAAAAAGAAATAAAATAGAACAAGAAAATATTTTTAGTGGTTTTTAATTTATTTTATATTTTTTTTGGATTTTTAATGTATTGAGAAAATAAGAAAAACAAAGAAACACACACTTCAACAATTTATTTAAAGCACTAAAAATCAACCAAAAATTCAAACAAAAATATTTTTATGTATTTTATAATTTTTAGTGTTTTTGGTGAATTTTTGATAATTTTCTGATATTTATTCAATTTCCTAAAAATCAAACAGTAGCTGAAACAAATGGTACTGTCCAGCCGAGCTAAACAGGCCTAGATAAATATCTAAAAGCCCTAAAATAGCCGGGAGGTAATTTTCCTGTAAAGAGAATAAAACAAGGAAACTTTAGGCACCAATTTTATTATTTTTGGATTTTTAATTTATTTACTAGAATATTTATAAGTTTTTAAGTGTTTTTCAAAAATCCGTGAAAATCCTACACCATGGCAGGAGCCATGTGTCAAATTCTCATTGGATTTGGAGGTGATTTGATTTTTTATTCAAAAATAAAAAGAGGGTACTGTGCACAGGGACTGAAATGCAAATACCCAAAGTTCTGGGGGTCCAGGTGCAATTAACCCAGCAAAACACGCGCCACGCGCGTGCCTGGGGCACTCAGGGACCTAAATGTAAGAAAAATAAGTCCCGAGGACTTATTGGTAACACGTTTTAAAAGTCCAGGGGGCTTACCTGTAATTTACCCTAAATATCACGCACGTGCGGAAATAAAGCATTCACAGGGGTATAAGTGCAATTAAAATAAACTTTTCATTCATGTAATAACATCCAGAACTACAAGGGCATCTACTGCAATTAACCCAACGAAATCACGTGTCGAAGCACGTGTCCACAACAGTCAGGGGTATAAATGCAATTACACTAAAGCTCAGGGTCCTCTATGCAATTAAACCTAAAACTAAACAACGTACTTAAATATTTACAGGACTAGAAAGAAATAAAATAACGACAGGGGCCTAAGGGTAAATTACCCATTATTAGGCGGGGGCGTTGGATGCGCTCCACGTGGCGATCTGACGGCTACGGATGGTGGGCGCTCCAGATGACGTCTCCTCGGATCTGACGGTGATGGCTGCTCCGGATATGAACGGCTCAGATTAGAACTGGAGCGAGGGATGAAGATCAACGGCGCAGGAGGATTCTGGAAGAACAAGGCCCCGGCGAGACTCGCCGGGCTCGGGCGTGCACGGTGCTCCTCCTTGGAGCGCTCTGATGGTCGGAGAAGAAAACTGGTGCGCTCCTGCGTTCTCTGCGATGCTCCGATGATCGACCCGAGCTCGGAGGAGCTCAGGGGCGGTCGGCGGAGCTGGGTCTCCTGGCCTGAATGACCAAGCCCTCAGATGGACTCGGTGGGACCTGCAGAATGGCTCAGAAGATTCGCGGGTCGAGGGCAAACAGCCTCGACCCGGTTAGGCGATGTGGAGGTGGCTGGTGCGTCGGGATGGCGGGCTCCGGCGAAGGTGGTGGACGGAGGAGCCCGGTTCCCAGCTCCTGTGCGAGCCGGGTTGGGTGAGTGGGTGCAGAAGGTGCGTCGGAGGGAGACGGTGATGGTGGTCGATTCCGATGATCGAGATAGGTGATAAGGTGGTCGGAATCAAGGAACGACGGCGGAGTTGCGATTTGGGCGTAAACGGAAATCGAACGAAATAGCGGGGCTAAGTAGCTACCTGGGTGGTCGAAGAGACTGTGGCGGAGCTGGGGAAGCTCCCGGTCTTGGCCTCAAGGGACGTCTCGGCCCGAGGCTCGAAGCTCGCTCAGGTGGCGGAGCTACGGCGGCTACGTCGCCGGATCAGTGGATTCCTCCTCCTCTCCTCGCTGCAACAGGGGGAATCGCTCGCTGTCACTCTCGCGGTCTCTCTGGAACTCACAGGGAAGGAGGCGAATGACCAAAGATGGGAAAAATCGAGTGGCGGAGCTCGCTTAAGTATGCTGGAGGGGTCCGAGAAGGATGGCTCGGGTAGGGTCGTGGTGGCGCGCGGATCCCAAGGTGGATGCCCGGCGAAGGTGTCGGATGTGGGAGGTTCGAAATGGAGCTGGGGTTTAGGGAAATGGGTGTCGGGTCGAGCGGGCGAAATGTCGAGAAATCGGGTCCGGAGCCCAGACCCGTGGGAAGTGGTCCTGGGGGGGCTAGTTGACCGGGCGGTCAACATCCCCAGGACCCAATGGAATCAGGCCACGAGGCTAAACTTTGAAGCTCAAAAATAAGGTAGCAAATGGCCGATTTTGCAAAAACTTAAAACATGAATTATTTTTATTTTATTTTTTTTTCTATTTTTTGGTGATTTTTAATTAATTTTTGGAAATAAAAATAGGCTATATACATAATATGTATTAGATATAGGTATATACAATATATAGGGTTTGAATTTTTTGATTTTTATATATTATTTTTATACAATTTTATCCTTATTTTATATTTTATTTATTTATAGAATAAAATAAGGAATAAAAAGGTATTTTTATTTTATTTTTATTGTTTATGTACATAGGTAAAATAAATAGATATTTACATCTATATACATGGTATATGTACAATGTGTTTTTTTGTATTTTTGATTTTTCTATTTTTATTTTGTTTTGATTTTAATTGTTTTTATTTTATTTATTTACAATATATAACATAGACTATTTACAAAAATTATAAAAATTACTTTTATATATTTACAAAGCTAAATAAATATATAGGTGTGGTTTATGTACATGATAAAAGGGTGTATTTTTGATCTTTTTGATTTTTAATTTTTTATTTTGTTTTTATATTTTTATAAATATGTACAAGTATTTAAAAGCATTTTTTTTTGGGTGAGGAAAATATAGTTTTATTTATTTACACAAATATTTACACATGAGCCCCTATCTCCCTCTACTTTGGCTTTTATGCGGTCAGGTCCATGCTGAGCCCTCCCTTGGGTTAGGTTGCTCAATATTTATTCTAAATATTTCCCTCTTTTTCTTTTTTTTAATCTTTATTCTTTTATTTTTGCACAAAAACATGCTAATTATAGATTTTTACACAATGCATGCTTTTGGTAGTTATTCCTATTTACACATATCTACATGTATTTGCAAAGGTTTTTGTAGCTAAAATATAAGAATAAAGAGTGATGAATGGGTATTCATCAGATACCCATCGGGTTTTTAATATGGGGCACGGGTCATGACATTGCGGGTACCCGACCCATCATTTTCAAACGGGTACCCAAAAGTTTAAGGTCAAAATGAACGGGTCAAGCCGGGTACCCATTGACCCAGATATTTTTGAACATCCCTGCCAACAATCAAGCCTTAATTCATCAATTGGAGTTACTAAAACAATTGAATATGTTGTAAATTGCACAAAAACAAAAAGATACATTTTCACATGTTTGCGAATCTCATCGGATTTACATTTTTTTGACGTTTGCGAATGTTATCAGATAAAGAAAATATATAATATGCTTTGGTGATAATTGAATTTGGGGCACAAATCCAGACTTAGTTCCCAGTAACCCAAACGAGGAACCAAAACCACATCTTGCAAGGGGGCTTCTAGATGAATTTGGGCCATGCAAGAAGGTCTTTCTTGTAAGGAAGCGTGTATATTTGGCCCTAACGAACCGCAAATTTCCTTCCTAATTTGTCGGAATTTTGTTGAAGTCAGGCAGATAACAATTTATCAAAATCACAATTAATATGTATATCAACGAATCAATTTCAATGTTGAAAATTAATTAACTTAGGATAAGCTCAATGTTGAACACCGGAAAGCAATTATACGCTCGAGAATAAATTAACAAAATATTGTATTAGATTTTAAAAAGGATTTTTTAAATTTTTCAAATGCAATTATGTGATGTTATGCAACCCTGATCAAGTTCAGGGGTATTTTCATAGTTTTTTAATCAAATAAGTTCCAAACCATATAAAACTAGGTCAGAATTTCAAACTTCAAAAACAAGGTGTTGTAGTCTTGAAAAACTCGAAAATCCTTGATCTTAATTCTTCAGAATCCTGCAAAGAAGGAAACAGAGAAAAGTATCGCGGTCGTTGTATCGACCAGGTGAGCTTTATCAGAAAAGATTAAGGTTAATTAATCTTCTTTAATTTTTATTTATACTCCTAAACTTTGATGTATAGTGAAAGTACGGGAGTGTCGAACTCAGGGAGGCAAACTGGTTGAGACTAGGTTAAATTATAGAAAATTAAGGTAAAAGATTCTCCTAATTTTTATGTTATTTTTAAGAATTTTTCTGGATTTTTATTTGAATTTTAATGAATTTTATATCATTTTTGTAATTTTTAATTATTTTATGATTTTTTATTATTTTAGAAAATGATTAAATTTTTATTTTATTTTAATTTTGTTATTTTTATATTTTTATTTTCTTTTCTGTATTTATAGATTTTAAAGATGTTTTAAGGATTTTTATGAGTTTTGCTTAATTCTTAAGATGAAGATTGTATTTTTATTGGAAACCTGTGACGTTTTTGTGATTTTTAAGAGTGAAGATAATGTAGAAATATTTTTATTGTATTTTATTTATAAAGTAGATGAAATTCCCTTTAAAATGATATGTTGTGCGTTTATAGGGAATTTTTATTGAGTTAGTTATGAGTTTTTAAAGTTTTTGTGTGTTTTTTATTTTTATTGGTTTTATTATATTTTTTATTTTGTTTTATTTTTATATGTATTTAACACTGTGTATAATGTAAAATACGGTATTTTTACGTATTTTAGTGTATTTTTATATCTTGTATTTCATTTCATGTGTATGTATTATATAAAGTATATGAATACTGATTCTAGGGGTATTTATGTAATTTTGTGGAAATTAGGGGTTCAAGTGTAATTATGAAGGAAATCTGGGGCTAATAACACAATATTCGCATTGAAATCATGTGTCAGGCGTGTGCTCACTTAGCTTCAGGACCTGCACGTCAATTATGGAAGAATCCGGGAATGTCCTGCAATTATCACCAAAGATTACGTGCTAATGCACGTGCAATCTGTTGTAAAGGTTCTGATGGTGAAAATCAATAGTTTCGGGAGTGTCACGTAAAATTCCCAGATCCTCACGTGCCTTGCATGTGAGGAGACGAAGCGGTGGGGCAGCTGCGTTTGGGGTCTGACGTGTGGTACGATCACAGCCGTTCGATCCGATCTGATTGAACGGCTTCTGTAAATAACAGAATTGACTGTTGTTCTTTCCTAATCTACCGCTCCAGGTGCTTTTGCTCTAATAACGGCGGTGTCACCGACTCATGTTCAGTTCACAACCAACGATCTCCAGCGAAGCGTCAAATTTCCAGATGTTTCGTCTTCAATCAAAGCCTATAGCTCGATTCGAACTTTTAATGCTTCGGATGTGTTGTTGCAAATACTTTAAAGCCGTTGATAGAGCTGATCACTGGTTACGACAGAGGTTCTCCAATAACTACTCATGTCCAGGCACGAATGATTTGAACATGTGGATGCTTCGTTGATGGAGCCAATCAATGATATATGCAGTTCACAATCTAACTCCAAGTGGTAATTCCAATCAAAACTTTGTTGATGGATGACATGGGCTTTGTTGTGACTGAAATCACGGCCACCTAATCTCCTCTGAAGATTTGACCATCTTCGAATATGTTCATGCAGGTCCTTCTCAAGTGAAGAGCTCTCGACGATAGAGTTTTGAAGGCAGATCAACCAATGACGTTTCGGGTATTCTCTTCGATGCAGTCCTGCAAGCAAAAGTGATCAGCGATGAAATTCGCCCTGGAATGAATACGTCTGACTCGAGCTTAAGAGCTCGATCCAGAATCGTAAGGGAAAAAATATATATGAATGGATGAATCCATGCGGTGGTGGCGATCGGAGATGCTATGATCGAATGAAACAATAGAGAGATGAAAGTTGATTAATGGACGAGGAATAGAGAAGGAGATTGGAGAAGGGAACAGAGAAGTGGAGAATGAAGAGGATTAAAGAGGCAGAAACTCTAACCTCGAGTTTGCGGATGAAGGGGATGAAGGTCGACAGAAGAGCGCCTGGGAGCAAAGCTCACGGAGGAGCTTCTGCTGTTGATAGCCTCCATGCGAGGGCAGATCTCACGGAGGTTAGACGCAGCGGAGCTTCCCTCAACGCCAGCGGATGATCTCGTCGCTCCTCCTCCTCGCGCTCTCAACCGCACTCAACAACGAACGGCGGCGAGGGCTGTCACTTCCTCACTCGACCTCTCGCTCGGAGTTTCTGGGAAAGCAGGAGAAAAGTGGCGGATCCTCCGATTTGGGCGAATCAACGATGTATATATAGGAGGAGATGGAGCCGGTCACCGAGGGTGGTGACGGCAGCGCGAGACGTTGGGGGAACGGCCGGCCAACGGCCGGCCGTTGATGAGGTTGGACGGTTCGCTGGCGTGGAGATGGGTTGGAGAAGGAAGAAGAGGAAGATGAGAAGAAAGGGTAAAGTAAGAGAGAGAAAAGAAAAGGGGGAGAGAGAAAAATAAATGAATAAGATAAATAAATAAAATTAAATCAATTAAAATAAATAATTAATAATTATAATTAAGTAATTAAATAATTATTAATTAAATGCAATTTCATAATTAATTAAATAAATAAATAATTAAGATTAATAGGATAATTAAGTATTAATAAGTAATTAAGTATTAATTAATTTAATAAATAATTATATAATTTAATTAATGAAATAAATAATTTAAATAAATAATATATTATTAATTAAAAATAATAATATATGTATTAAAATATTAGAAAATATAAGTTACGGCTTATTGTACAATATACCAATACGGACCTGAAAACCGCATTTTTCGCGTTAACTCTATTTTTGCGAAACTAGTGTCATTTTGTAGATAATTGAAAAATATAATTTTAATGATTGAGTTTGCTTAATTTGGAGTTCATACGGCCGAGTTATGAGGTCAGGACGAAAAAAGTAGCGGCTTCGGGCCTCCGGATTTTAAGTTACTTTTATTTATATATTTTTATATACAATTTTAGATTATTTTAGGAAAAAGAATTAAGTTAATCCGATTTACTATTATATAATTAAAAATCGGGGAGTTTCTACATATAATACATATAGACAACAGTTCATAAAAGCTGAAACTCACCGATTTTATCCGAATATCTTTCTGATATTTTTAATAAATAGTATCATATATCAAATGGATTCTAAAAGTGAGTTTGGTCGATTTGGAGTTTTCTATAAATAAATATGAATCTTGAAAGTCGGTTTTTACGGCTTTTACAGTTCATTGCAGTTATTTTATTTTTATTTTTAAATATTTTTTTAATATTTTTATAAAATAATATATATTTTTATGAACAACTTTTACAAAAGGAGTATTTTGTTTTGAGGTGATTTTGATGATAAATAAAATAGGTAAAGTATTTACAAGGTGAAAATGGGTAAATTATATTTTTGGTCTTGTTTTTTTGAATATTTTTATAGGTTATGATTCTTATCTCCCCCTACTTATTTCTATTGTCAACCCGGTCAATATAGATCTGGTCTCGGGGTTAGGATCAGTCTGTATATTTTCTATATACATCCTTCTTTTCTTTTATTTTTTATTTTTTTTAATCTTTATTCTTTTATTTTGATAAAAATAAGTATTAAATATATAATATTAATATTTGTGGTTAGAATGTTAATTAGATAGAATTAGTGGATATTTACATGTATTTTATTAAGGATTTTAGCCAAAATGAAAGAATAAAGGCGATGAATCACGGATTCATCAAGTCTTTTTTGAATTTTCTGTGATTTGAATTTTTAATGAATTAATTAATGCTAACAAGATAATTTTAAGTAAATAAATTTTAATAAATAGCAAACACAATTATTTCTCAGAATAAAAAAATGTTCTATATAGAACTATATGTAGAGATCCAGAACTCTTTTAATATCCAAATGCTCAGTTTTGAATCATTTTAAAAAATGAATTACAGAACTCATTGAACAAATTATTTTATAAAAATGATTCTTGCAAATGATATGAAATTTGGAGATATGGAGTAGAACATCTAAATATCTACTTGATAAGTTTGAGAGAATTTTTAGAGAAATTATTGATTTATTGTGAGTTACCAAGCATTGAATGGGCAAAATATGATAATAATCACCACATCCATTTGTATAAATCAATACTTGCTCTGAAAAATACTAATAAATGTTCAAAATGAAGAGAATAAATTGTACCATGACATGTTATTTTTTGGAAAAGAAATATGATGACAAATGATTTTCAAACATGTACTCAAAGTCAAGAGTTTAATTGTAAATAAAAATTCAAATAACATAAATAAAGAGCTATGCATAAGCACTTATGTAATTACACAATAATGTTGGGAGGTCTTC
Organism: Ottelia alismoides; assembly: GCA_037367405.1. NCBI lineage: Eukaryota > Viridiplantae > Streptophyta > Magnoliopsida > Alismatales > Hydrocharitaceae > Ottelia > Ottelia alismoides. Next base: position 739,533 of record JAZKJV010010488.1, on the reverse strand, counting down.
GCAATTAGTCTTAAGATCATGTGGAGACGCATGAGGTCATGGGTCTGCCATGGTCCGTAATTTATTGGAGATTTGAGGGGTTGTTCGTGATTAACCCAGAATGGGCATGTTCGTCGCGTGATCGGGATCATTTCTTCCCTTTTTAATGGACTCGATGAGAGATCGTGCACAGTTGTTGTGTGCGGTGGCTAACGAGGATGTTTGATGGATCTGTGAGCGGAAAAATGGAGTAGACAGAGGTCTGATCTTTATCGAAGATTGCTTTTAGAAACGCAGACGTGTCGTAGCATAGGACGTGAAGATGAATCCCGACAAGGCTTGTCAATGCTTGATGATGGTGATGATGGCTTTTGTTGTGTACGATGGAGGGATACTACTATTGTATAAGGGTCGAAAATGGAGGTGGCTAGTGGAGATGGAGCTTTGGAGCAATGCTGACGGCACGAAGACAAAGATCTCGCGGAGGAGGATTGATTAAGTTAGAAATTTTGGGTTTTAATTAATGAGATAATAAAGGTGTCGTTGCAACCCAACAATCCTTGAATCAATCAAAAATATTTATTCTAAGAGAAGAATATGCTAATTATTAACCTTGCATACCTCGAGAGTTGAACATAAGGAAGTAATTGTATTAACGAGGGTTATTAATTACGAAAATTAATAAATATTTTTAATTTGTTTTCTGATTTTTATTTTTTAGTGGATTTAATGGAATTTATATTTTTTATTGATTTTAAATTTTCTATATTTTTGTATTTTCTAATTTTTAAGTTCTAATTGATTTGAATTTTGTAAATATCTAATCCCATCTAATTTTCTCAAATCAATTTATGAATAAAATACACATAAAAGTGAAATAAAAGCCTTTTTGTACTTTGAAATATGTGAAAAATCTCAAAAATATGAAACTCAAATGTTTTATGTTTTAATTTTTTTTACTATTTAGATTGATTTTTGAGGTATTTTTATATTTTTATGGATTTTTATTGATTTAAACTTGAAAAACATTTTTAAAGTAAAAGTAGCAACCATTTTTATGATTTTTAAAATAGAAAATAAAATTAGATGGTATATAAACAAATTTTATACAACATATATTTTATTAGGTTTTAAAACAAGACCAAAAATATATTTTTGTTATTTTTCTATGATTTTATACAAATTTTTATAAATTTTTATGTATATTCATATTTTTAGTATTTTCTGTTTGATTTTTTGTTTAATTTTATACATGTATATAATATTTTAATATATACATATATATCTACATTATTTTTTTAGAATATTCAAATTTTATAAAGTTAATGATTAAACAATGACTTTTAATGTGTTTTTTTGTATTTGAAAATTACAAATAAAAATATTTTCAATAATAGTTTTTTTATTTTTAAAATAGATGCACTCTCACGTACTTATATACACATACCTCTTTCACTAATGTTGAGCATGGGAAATCATGGGTTTTATATATTGAAATTAATGTGTTGTGTTGTTGCAACCCTAAAAACCCCTCAACAAAAATTTATTCAATTCTCAAGAAAAAAAATAAATAAAAAAATATAGAAAGAGAAAATTGCTATTTAATTTACCTATATAGCAAACATGATCGAACTCAAGAAGGCTATAAAAAACCTGAGGGTTATTAATGAACATTAACATGAAAAGAATAAAGGAATCTCTAAGTACACTATGCTCGATTTTTGGATTTTTGGAATTTGTATTTTATAGAATTTTATTTTTTATATTTTTTATTTAGTTTTCTGATTTTTAAATTGTTTATTTTGAGTTTTGCAATTTTTTTATTTTATAAAAACAATGAGATAATTAAAGAAAAATTAAAGCAAACACACTCAACCACTCTTTTTGTATTTTTCAATTGTATAAAAAATTGTCAAAAATTCAACTAAAATTATTTCGGGGGTTTTGATGATTTTTTAATTTATGATTTTTTTTCCAAAATTTTCTACTATTTTAAAAGCCTTTAAATAAATCGTAAATAGAGAATTAAATAAATAGAAAACAAATTGAATGTTTTTAGATTTTTGAAATAATAAATAAACTTAAGAATGGATGGAATATTAATATAGTGAAAGAGAATTTTTTATATTTTCCATAAAGCTATTTTTATTTTAATATGTCATTAAATGTCTCATATGTCTCATAGATTGGCTCACGCAGAGCTTGAGAGAAGTCAGCTCTCTTGGATCTCATCTAGTTAGTTCTACCAATAGGGTAGAACTTCTTCAAAAATAAGACTTTGAACTACATCTAGGTAGTACATCTAACCCAGAGATTCTTCAACCAATGGGAGGCCTTATCTCCTAAGTTAAATGGGTGCCTTCAGCTAAATGTACTCTTGACCAACGCCTAGGATGGCCAAGGTTGTCGCAAACTAATTCGAAGTCTCGTAGGAATGCATATGGTTCCTCAGTGGCATTCCCATTGAACTTTGGCAACAACCTTAAGAAATGGGGCTTCAACTCAAATGCCTCTGCTGGTATAATTAGCACAGGCCAATTATTATTCTCATTTAGTGCTACATTGTAGGCATCCACAATAGGTTTACCCAATCTAACTATCTCAATCATAGGTCCCATCTGGGCCCTTAGATCTGCATTGTATTGTTATGATCTAGCAAACCATGTAAGGATTTGCTACAATGGGCCACTTTGATCATCTTCATCAATGGAAAAACACCACCCAATCACTTCTTTATTCCTACAAAAGGAGCAGAGAAAATGTCTCGGTCGTTGTATCGACCAGGTAAGTTTACCAGAAAAGATTAATGTTTGAGTAATCTTCTTTTTTATTTTACTTATACTCCTAAACTTAAATATATAGCTGTTAAGTACGGGAGTGTCGAACTCATGGAGGCAAACTATTGGGAACTAGGGTTAAACTATAGAAAAACTAAGGTAAAATGCTTCCTAATTTTTATTTTATTTTAAAGAATTTTATACTTTTAATTTGATTTTTAAGAATTTTATATTGTTTTTGTGTTTTCTTAAGTATTTTATTTTTATTAGAAAATACTTCAATTTTTATTTAATTTTTATTTTGATATTTTTAATTTGTTTTCTATTTTTATGGAGTTTTAGAAAGTTTTAACAAATTTTTATGGATTTTGATTTATTTTTAATGTGAAAAATAGAACTTTTATTGAAAGATGTGACCTTTTTCTGATTTTTAAAGTTGAAAAGAATATTAAAAAGCTTTTTTACTTATTTTTTTATAAAAGTAGAGGAAATTATCTTTAAAATGGTATATTGTGCGTTTTAGGTGACTTTTTCTTTATTTAATTATAATTTTTACAAATTTTTATGAATTTTGTATCTTTTATTGATTTTCATAATAATTTTTATTTTATTTTTTTATTTATTATGTAAAATATGGTATAATATAGTAAAGATAATTATTACAGATTTTTAGAGGAGTTTTAATATTTTTTAAGTGTTTTAAAGTTTATTGTGTTTTTATGGAGTTTTTAATGAATTATTAAAAATAGAAAATATTTTTATTTTTTAAAATATTATTTAATACTGTATATAATATAATATAGAGTATTTTTATATATTTTTATTATATTTTTTATTTTTTTATTTATATTGCATATATAGTATTATACACAGTTCGGGTGTACGGATGTATCTGGAAAAGCAGGGGCGTGAGTGAAATATTAGAAATTAGAAGGGCTCCCGCATAATTTCTTCACCAATCACGTGCGGCTCACGTGTTGGCTGAAGCTGGGGGACCTGTATGCAAAACGGAAACACTGGGGTCCTTGCGCGCAAAATTTCCAGCAATGCACGTGTTTCACGCGTGATTCGCTTTTAGCTTAAGCGGTGGGCTACTGTCGTTCTGGAGTCACGCATGGCGCGCATGGCGTGTTTATGGCCGTACGATTGTTTCTAATCGTGCTACTATAATGTTGACCTGTGGCTTCGATTTAGTCTGGAGGAGACGAGGTGACTCCAGGTGATTCGGATCTTCAGAGAACAACAGTGCGTATTGATTCCCAGGTGCTTCTCATATGATACTCGATGGCGATCTTCCAGAGAAGCATCTCAATGGCGGTTCTGATGCGTATCATTTTTTTTAATCTCGAACGGCATAACTTCGAGAATTCAAGGCGGCACTTCGATCTGGATCACAGTCGACGGTTCTTGTATGTAAATAAATTCTTTCCCAATTTGTTCCAGCCGATGGGAGACGTATTCTATAGCAGGATCTCGGTCGGTCAATTTCCAATCAAATGTTGCTTATGTCTCCAATCGGTGCATGAATGGTCTCCATCTACATGATTCCGGTTCAGATCCAAGGTGGTTTATCTTACAAACCTGTGTTCTAATGAATCTGATCGGATTCCGTCTTAGGTAGATCAATTGCCCATCAATTCGGAAGTAACTATACGAAGTCCATATGATGGATCGCATATGGGTTTGTTGCAATGATGACCAATTAATGTATGCAATAATTGATATCTTCTAATCGGTGGAGCTTGGTTCTGATCAGATCGACGTTGGATTTTGCTCTTTGTCCAGGTGCTTCGCGAAGGACCTCAGATACGATGGACGAGGACCGATGAATCGCTCCGATTTTTTCCGGTTACGCTTGATGTTAATCGACCTCGCACTCGGCTCAGGTGAAGCTTTAGGTATTATGATCTCCTAATTGAAGACTAAAATGACTCGATCTCATATTTGAGGCAGTCGTGAGTCAAATCGCTCTTGGAAAGGTGATTTGATAATTGTTCGACTCGAGCATGAGGCTGAGAAGACGTAGATTGACTCGAGGAATTGCAACATCAGTCGGGCATTCAAAACATAGGAAATGGTGAACGAAGGAGCTGATGAGGGTGTATGATCTAACTCTGGATTCCGGTTGTTGTGCACAATCAGAGGTGGTCAGGATCGGAAGATAGAAGGAGAAATGATAGGAATCGAAAATGGAAGTGAAGGTGGCTTATGATGAAACAGATTGATCAGAGGTAGAATTTGGTGAGAGAAAAAAATCGATGAAAGCAGAGAAATTGGATAGAGAAGAGAGATTGAGAGGAGGAGAAGGATAGGAGAAGGAAGGCTAACTAACCTATATTTGACCCGGGTGGGTCTGTCTAGGATGGAGCTCAGGCGGAGCTCCTGATCACTGCCTCGACACACGATGATGTGCGGGCTCGTGCTCGGCGGAGAAATCCTCGACATCGACGGCTGATCGCGCCGTCCAACTCCTCTCTCTCCTCGCTACAACAGCGGACAAAGGAGCAGCTCCTGTCACGAACGTCTTTGATCTCTCCGGAGCTCACAGGAAGGGAGGTGGTTCCAATGGCAGATCCCCGACCGAGTGGGGGTTTGGTGGGTATTTATAGAGGAGAAGATGCCCTATCATCGGGGGTGGTGATCAGAAGGGGGAGGTGGTTGGAGAACGGCCGGCCGTTGGATTCTTTGGCGGCGGTTGATGAGGTTGGGAGTCGGTGTGCGTTGGATTCAAGGGAGGAAGAAGGAGACGGGGAAGAAGGGGAATTGGGAAAGGTGGAGAGAGAAAAAGAGGGGAGAGAAAAAGGAAGGGGAAATTAAAATAGAATAGATTAAAATAATTAATAATTAATAATAATAATTTCAATAAATAAATAATTAAATAATTAATACTTATATTAAATTAATAGTTTAATATAATAATTTTGTAATTAAATAAATAATTAATAATTAAGTATGATTAATAAATTATTTAAGTAATTAATTAAATAATTAAGTGTATAATTAAGTAATTAAGTATTAAATAAATAAATAAATAAGTATATAATTAAATAACTAAATAATTAAAAGATATTAAATTAGAATTTCTATTTTATTTAAATATAAATAAAGTATATAAACTAACCTATATAAAATAATAATATATATTATGTTACATTATACAGTATACCAATACGGATCCGAAAATCGCATTTTTCGCATTAACTCCGATTTTAGTGAAACTAATGTCATTTAGATAATTGAATAATATAATTTTTGGAACCGAGTTTGCTTAATTCAGAGTTCATACGGCCGAGATATGAGGTCCGAAAAATTTAGGTAGCATCTTCGAGTCTCTGGATTTTATTGGTATTTTGGCTTAATTATATTTTTATATTTTTCTATATAATTTTAGATGATTTTAGGAAAAGAAATTAAGTTAATAGGATTTAGGTTTTTAAACTAAAATCCGAAAAGTTTCTACATACATTACATATATATAAGGGGTCTAAAATGCCAAAACTCACATGTTTTATTTTAATATTTTTCTAATATGTTTAATAAATAGTATTAAGTATAAAATGGATTTAATAGTGAGTTTGGTCCCTTTGGAGTTTTCTATAAATAGATATGAATCTAGGAATTCGGCTTTTATGGCTTTCTCGGTTCATTGTAGTTAATTATTTTTATGTTGAAATATTTTTCTGATATTTTTATAAAATAATATACATTTTTATGAGCAATTTTTACAAAAGGAGTGTTTTGATTTGGGGGTGATATGAGTGATAAATAAAATAGGTGAAATATTTACAAGATGAAAATGGGTAAATTATATTTTTGGTCTTGATTTTCTTGATATTTTTATAGGTTAAGATCCTTTGTTGGGCATGCGAGCACATGACAAGCCATTATGCAATAAATGTTATTGCGAATATCATTCCCGGATCTGAAATGAAGAATAACTAGTTTGCATAATAGGTCCCTTAGTACAATTAGGGTTATGTACCATGACCATCTTGATGATCATACAGTTGTCGATTCAATTATTGGATCATAGAGGCCGGTGTTACGATGAATATCTAAAGAGTTAGATTGAGGACTCATCAAGCACCGTCAAATGATCATTAAGAGATGATCTCCATCCTGAGAAGGAGATGGCAATCCTTTCTTTGAAGGTTGATATCTAACCGACCTCTTGATGCAGGTCCTCTGTATAGGAGTAGATATTCGGAGCTGTTAGATAAGTTAGGTCAAAAGAGTTGACTTAACGAGATCGAGATAACCAAAGTCCTATATCATATGCTCTCATGATATAAGCATGCATCCTCTGATCGGATACAGATGTGTTACTATATATCTGAGTATGTATATTTGACATACCAATAAGTTGATGACCTAATCAAGGTCTATACACCGACGCGATGATGTGCATATAAGGGCATATGAGTAATATGATCTCTCAAAGGGATCATACGGGTTCATTACTGGACCGGAATACATGAGCTCACTCATGAGATATTGGGAAGAATCAAAATCCGTGTGCAGTCATCTCGCTTTGGAAGCTTGACTGAATTTGTAAGGTTTCATATATACTTTTGAAAAGTATATAATCAACACCTGGGTATGATATATGCTTTTGGAAAGTATATGATCGATACCGACTCCCAATGATTGAATGAGAAACTGAATGATAAATCCTTGAAGTAGACAATGTAAAAATTGATCTTATACTTCGGGATTATTTTGGGTCTTTCAATATGCAGGATGTACAGGTATTAGGAATACCTGAGGGTGATGTGATCATAAACGGTTGTATAACCATGACGCTTCCATTCCTAGGGAGTGATGAAATGGGTTTGGATTTTAGTGACTCCTCTCAGTAGAGAAATAATATGATCTTACTCCAAATGCTGGACATTGACATGAATGTGATTCAGATGCAATGAGAATATTAGATTTACGGTCTTGATTTAATCAAGCACCTATGGGAGGCCCGAGATCTGGATTTGATATGTGATCTCAATATCCAAGTCACTATACGTGGAACAAAACAATCACCATCTCCATGTATCCACGGAGAAAGCGCATTATCCTTGAAAGAGGTCAGAATAATTCCATTGTTGATATATGTATCCAAGCATTGAGAAAATTGATAATTAAATGTGATTTACTTTTCATGAATAATGTGAATTTGATTCATATTATAAAGAGAGTTATCTAACATAATTAAATGTGATTTAATTATAAAAGATGTGAATAATGTGAATGTGATTCATATTATTTGGGAACATGAGAATAAAGATCCAAGATGATTAAATATGATTTAAAATGGATATGAATAATGTGGATTTCACTATCCACATTAATCATATATATTATAAATGTGATTTTTAATATATAAGAGAGAGCATATTTGTAATTTATATTTGTTAATTAAAAGTTGATGTGAATTGGATTCACATTGGACAATTAATTGAAAATGTAATTCACATTTTATTTTGGGTTTTGAATGTGATTCATAATTTTCCAATGACAAGATTGCAATATTCACAAAATAATTATGAAATATTTTTTGTTGAATAATTTACAACAAGTGTTGTTGTAAATCTTGGATATTTCCATGGAATAATGTAATCTCATGAGATATCATGAGAATACATGAGATTGCCACCAAACCCCATATTATGGAAGGAGGCAATCTTCTTTCCATAATCTCCATGCTTGATTGATTTAATTTGGGATTAAATCATATTGATTTATCAATATACATTAAATCTAAATTAAATTAATTGTTGTTGGTTTTTTACCAACAAAATCTTGACCATTAAAAGAAACACAAATCAATGTGAGCCATTGGATTTGTGTTACCCATGGATTAAGATCCATGGATCCTAAAATATTATAACCAGAAGGGCACCCCTTGCTCTTCATATGCTAATGATGACATAAGGCTCTCTCTCTATATCTCTCTTTCTCTCTACACACCATCCCTCTCCTTCTCTCATGTGGCTGTCCACCATGGATGCCCTAGAGAGAGTCTCCATCGTCACAGCGTCGCCGTTATGCTGTCGGTTCAATTGCTCGTGAATCTCCGTCTCCTTTGGTGCGCCTCGCTCGTAAAGAAGATATTGGATCTCGTGTGCCAAGATCAGGAGATTCGCCGCTTGGATCATCAACATGGATTGCGAGTATCATGTGTTTCATCAACACGCTCGCATGTGTCTCCTCCGTCGGATCGGACTTGAGACAGGAGGTCTCTTCGTTTAGAGACTCAATCGCAACCACACTTCAAGAGGTAATCCTATTACTTATTTGTGATTTAGAAGAAATGATCCGAGAAGTGCTCTTGGATCATGTGGTTTCGTCACATGAAAAATTTTAATTTCTGCTGCCTCGAGCAACTAGTGCGACTAGTCGCTCCTGATTACATACGATGCGATCCTCACACTTCCGTGATGCACTTAAGGATCTCCCCATATCTTCAAGTGATATCAGAGTTATAGGCTGGAGGTTTTGGATGCGATCCATAAACCTATGAAGATTAAGGTTCGTTAGGGTTTGCGAAAATTTTCTCGCATTTTATTTTAACATCTCTATTTAGTGATTATTTTCGTCCCTGTTTAAATTGTTTAAACACGAAAATAAAACTTGGATTTTTTTTCCCATTGAATAAGGAAATCGTAGGATCTGAGTTATGTGATTTCGAATCCGTTTGCTCAAGTTATGATCAAATTAGTGAACATGTATTCACTGTTTCGGGGACTGCAAATCTTAACGTAATTAAGGGTTAATTGCAAATTTGAAACACCTAGAAATGAATGTAAATCACTTAGGTTCTGTTGTAAATCAAATTAACAAACTTTGAAAACTTACTTTTCTTAATTTGGATTTAAATTTATTGAGATATGTTAATTTTAGTAAGTGAGGGTCACTGCTAGAAATTACTTTCCTAATCAAGAACCTTGTGATTGTCATTTAATTAATTCGTGAAATTAAATAGTTTAATTTCTTGGAATAATTATAGATAAATATTTGTGAAATATTTGATGATAATTATTTCCTTAAATGACATTGCCTTAATCAATAATTGATTAGATATGATCTAGATTACAATTGGTTACACAATCCACTTTCCAACAAACAATGTTGCTTGAGTAGGATTTGGGATTTGTTTAGCAAATATTATTATAATGGTAATAAAAATGTTTTGATTATTATTATATATGATATAACTTCGGTTGAAAGACCTATTATAATCTCAAGTACACAATGATCAATTTGGCATTATCTTTTCCCGAAGTGGATATGGTGTCTAGTCGGGGAGCGTTGGGATAGTAGGTTGCACCGCGTGCGGTCTGTCCCACTCCCGTCGGTACTGGCCATGACAACGGGTAAAGACTTGATAATGTAGGAGAGAACACGGTGTATTTGTCTAATTATTAAAATTCAAAATAATACGTATTTGAGATAATACCATAATTCAAGTAACAATAAAGATTATTTGTTGGGTATTAATTGGATCATTAATTTAATATAATTAGATTAATTGGAATCCATTTAAAATTAAAATACTCTATTATTAATAGAGTTGTTATTTCCCTTAGAAGAATTAATTATGTGAATATGATTCATGATAATTAATTAGAATTTGAGTATGATATGGAGGATCACATAAGTGACATCCATGGTCTCTCGTCAAGGCGTAGGGTTCCGTCGCCAGGGATTGTATGTAGGAGATGCATGTCCGAAGTGACAGCTCCTGCATACAATCCATTTGGATCGGGCTCTTCACTTCTCGAAAGAGTAAGGACGTATGCGTAGTGACCCCAATATCGGGTCCTCATATTATTGGGACGATATTGGATTGCGCATAGCGAGTTTTATTCCTGTTGACGGTTGGTTTAATTAATGACGGGTCAACATCACCTTAGGGGTGGTGGACTCGGGTGTTAAAGACCGAATTAGGAATGCAAGTTGGACTTGCAAGGCGGAATATGTTCCCGCTTTCTTTTATCTGAATTACATGTTCTCATATTATTGGGATATAATAAAGATAAGGAAGGAGATCCCAGATCTTGCTGAGATATAATGGTAAGTATATCTCTTACATTGAAAGTGATTAAGGGAATGAACTTTCAGTGTTCACAAGGCAAGACAACTTTGATATAAAAATTCCTAAATCAAAGTAAAATATGTATTTATATATATTTATGCAAATTTCTTATTTCAGATAATCCTTCATTAAACCCACTCAATTTTATACTCAATAATAACCTGTAAATTATCATGGATTGGATCCATGATCAAGATATTGTACTTGTAGTTGGACACATAATGTATGCAGCTGCAATGTGCAAGTCTTCCTCATAATAGTGAGGAATGACAATTAAATAGATAATAGAACTACAACCCTAGGGTCTGTATGTCTCTATAGTCTTGATCTCTCATCGAATGTACTTTGAAAGCGATATGTCAATGATGATCGCAATTGTTGAATGATCCTCATAAAAATCTAAGAAGATGTTATGGCTTACTTATGTGCTCTCGACATTTAATCATGAGTGACATGGTTCTCTACATCATGCAGAATGGTGGCTCTATAAGAGATGATGTATTCAAAATATTTGAAGACCTACCGGAACCAATGTTTTTAAGAGTTTAGATGGATGTATATACGATGAGTGTCATCATTCTACTGTCTATACTCTAGTCATTCATGAAGCTTCAGAATATTCATATTGTATGAATTGAATTAAACATGTATAAATGTTGAAATGCTCTTATATTGAAATCTTTTAAATTCAGCATAAGAGATCATTCGTCTTAAGCAATGGTTGTTTATAGATAAAGGAGCGCAGTGGAAGCATGGGTTGGACCCAAATAAAAAGGAAAGTCAAAGAGTTGATTGTACTTCGGTGACTTCCATATGACATCCAAATAGTTAGATGAATGACAATACTGCAATAAGTCGATGTACTGATAGTGTGACTATCTTTGATCCGTAAAGAAGGATCCAGATGGTGCATCGGAATAATCTACATCTACATATAATCATTGAAAATGACTTTCTTATTTGATAAGATCAAAGTCTAATAATTGTATCATTCTTCTAATGACATTTGCAATTGGTTGCATATGTTTTTTTAAAGACTAGAAATTTTGATCTTAAAGTTTAATAGTTATCCACATGTATATTGATGCAATTGTTGCAACAATCTCTGTTGGAAAGATAGACTTCATAATTTCAGTGGGAGAGCCCTTAATCTTAGAGAATGTCTCTATGACCTAGATATTAGAATACACTCATTATTTATTTCTAAACATTGGGAATAAACATGAATTCTAGAATAGACCTATCATAAAGAGTTATGATGGAGATATTTCATATAGTAATCTAAAATCTAGTGGACTCTACTAAATTATAAAATTATTGAATGGTTCATTAGCATTTCTAATACTGAAATTAAACCTTAAAAGATCAATAGGAGAATGAAGATCGTTTGACAATGATCTGGCATCAAGCCTTGGACATTTGTCTGTTGATGTGATCAATAGACTAGTAAGAGATGAAACTTTAGATTGTCTAAAGGTTCAAATCTTACATGCTTGTGAATATTGTATTCAAAAGTAAAAATGTCTAATACACCCTTCCTTGGAATGGTGTAAGATGTCAAGGTAATCAAGATCTCATACATATTGATGTATGTGAATCATCTATATCAGAATAAACATTATGGATATGTGATATCTATTGATGATTATTTATGATATGAGATTTCTTCTCTTCACTTAGAAACCTTTGAAATGTTCAAAGATTTCATAATTTTGTTTTAGAACCAAAGTTTGAAGGAAGATTAAATGAATTTTGATCTAATCTAGGTAGTCAGTACCTATTAGATGAATTCATGGAATACCTTATAGAGATATGAATGTAATTTCTATCTCACTCCTCCTAATAAACCTAAAATCAATGGAGTTGTACGGAGATACAATTGGATCATGTGTGACATGATTTGATCAATGACGATTCTTAGCATAATTACCTCTTAGCTTCCAAGGTATATAGGCAGTAGAGACTACAATATATATCCTTAATAAGGTTCCAAGCAAGTAAGCTGGAATTTAGCACCTGAGAGTGCTACTTCAATAGAAAAATAAAGGATGGTATTGGATATCTACTTTATGACCTTGAGATTCTTAAAAGATCTCATCTATGAGAATGTGATTCTTAGAGGATGAGACTCTTGAGAATCAAGATGAAAATGAAGTGAAGGAACTCATTTAATCTTGAGAAGATAATGAGGCTCCTAAAACTGGAAACTAAAAGGATAATTAAAGATGAAATACTAATACCTCTTCAAATAAGTTTAAAGATGGATTCTATGTGTCAGTTGAATCTGACAATGATCTAACTTCATGTGATGAAGCTTCTGAAGATCATAGCATGGAAAGATGGATGTTAGCAATAAAGTCTAAAGTAGACTTCATATACAAATGTTGTATATGGACCCTCGAGGATCCACCTATATGGGTAAGACCCATTAAGGTATAAATGGATATTCAATAGAAAGAGGGAACCTGATGAGAAGGTAGAAACCTTCAAAGCACGGTTCGTAGACATGAACTATACACCAAAGACAAGACATCGCTTGCGATGAGACTTGCTCTTTAGTGACCATGCTTAAAACAATCACGATATTGCTAACTATAGCCACACAACTTGACTTTTGTCATCTTCAAGATAAAAGTCAATATTGTATTCCACTATGAACACCTCTCTGAGGATATTCATATGAAGTAGCACCATGGCTTCATGATTGAGGAAAGCAAGGTGTGCAAGCTAAAGAAACTCCATTTATGGACTCAAATAAGCTTCTTGTAGTTGGAACATTAGATTTGATGAAATCATAAATGTTATGATTTCAGATAGAATAATGATGAAGCGTGTGAAGCTTAGTGGGAGTGCCATTGTGTTCATCGTGCTAAATGTAGATAATATCCTAATGATTTGGAATGATATAAGGAAGATAATAATAAGTGTTTATAATCCGGTTGTTCCATACCTCGAGATATGATCTCAAGGATACCTCTTAGATCTTAGTTCTGAAGTAACTCTGAAGTTGTTTAGAGGCAAAGAGAAGAGGGTATTGGGACTATCACATTAGTGGTATACCTTGGATATATTCCATTTTCTGGAAAATTCTAAGAAAGGCTTCCATCACTTAAGACACGGTACTGACCTTTCTAAAGGGATAACACCTTAAGGAGTTGAGGAATTGAATGCTAAAAAAACTGCTTGCCCCTGTGCATCAGTTACGAGAAACCAGGTATATGCTAGATGTGTACAAAAGCCAGATGTCTGCCATACAGTGGGAGCGGTAAGCTGTTACTAATCCTACTATGGTGATAAAACACTTGATTGCAGTAATAACAATATCTTCATAGAGGACAAAAACTTTTGAGATAGTGATCTCAAAGTCTTATCTTCAAGAAATTAAGACTTTATAAATAGTGATCTAAAAGGTCTTAACTATGGATACCTTAGGAGATAGAGATCTCCAGGAATAAGGGTATTCTAATAAGGATAATAGAAATTGATTGCATACTGGTTATAATGATTATTGAGTTGTAGTGTCAACGACACTATAACTAACAATGTTGAGTAATGGTTGTATAGATACAACCTTCGCATTGGATGTGAGCACTGTTACCTTGGGATATGCAAGTGTCGTAAAAGGACTTAGCGTAGTCTCTTAGGAACAGAGTGATTGATCAACTTACCTAGCTATTTTCTAAATAGTCTATGATTGTCACATGAGTGTGGGTTTAAAGATTAACCCGTTAATGGCTATTTGGGCTAGTGGGAGATTGTTGGACATGCGAGCCCATGACAAGCCATTATGCAATAAATGTTATTGCGAATATCTTTTCATGATCTGAAATGAAGAATAACTAATTTGCATAATATGTCCCTTAGTACAATTAGGGTTATGTACCATGGCCATCTTGATGATCATACAACTGTTGATTCAATTATTGAATTATAGAGGTCGGTGCTATGATGAATATCTAAAGAGATAGATTGAGGACTCATCAAGCAACGTCAAATGATCATTAAAAGATGATCTCCAGCCTGAGAAGGAGATGGCAATCCTTTCTCTGAAGGCTGATATCTAACCGACCTCTTGATGCAGGTCCTCTGCTTAGGAATAGAGATTCGGAGGTGTTAGATAAGGTAGGTCAAAAGAGTTGGCTTAACGAGATCGAGATAGCCAAAGTCCTATATCATATGCTGTCATGATATAAGCACGCATCCTATGACCGGAGACAGATGTGTTACTATATATGAGTACGTACATTTGGTAGACCAATAGGTTGATGACCTAATCAAGGTCTATATACCGATGCGCTAGTGTGCATATAAGGGCATATGAGTAACACGATCTCTCAAAGGGATCATACGGATTCATTACTGAACCGGAAGACATGAGATGACTCATGAGATATTGGGAAGAATCAAATTCCGTGCGCGATCGTCTCGCTTTGGAAGCTTGACTGAATTTGTAAAGTTTGATATATACTTTTGGAAAGTATATGATCAACACTTAGGTATGATATATGCTTTTGGAAAGTATATGATCGATACTGACTTCCAATGATCGAATGAGAAACTTAATGATAAATCCTTGAAGTAGACAGTGCAAAATTGATCTTATACTTCAGGATTATTCTGGGTCTTCTAGTATGCAGGATATACAGATATTAGGAATACCCGAGGGTGATGTGATCATAAACAGTTGTATAACCATGACGCTTCCATTCCTAGGGAGTGATGAAACGGGTCTGGATTTTAGTGACTCCTCTCAGTAGAGAAGTAATCCGATCTTAGTTCAAATGTTGGACATTGATCAGAATGTGATTCGGATGCAATGAGAAGATTAGATTTGCGATCTTGATTTAATCAAGCTTCTATGGAAGGCCCGAGATCTGGATTTGAGATGTGATCTCACTATCCAAGTCACTATATGTGGAATAATACAATCGCCCTGTATTTATCTCCAAGTATCCGCAGAGAAAGCGCATTATCCTTGAAAGAGTTCAGGATAATTTCATTGTTGATATATGTATCCAAGCATTGAGAAATTGATAATTAAATGTGATTTAATTATCATGAATAATATGAATTTGATTCATATTATAAACAGAGTTATCTAACATAATTAAATGTGATTTATTTATCAAAGATGTGAATAATGTGAATGTGATTCATATTATTAGCGAACATGAGAATAGTGATCCAAGATGATTAAATATGATTTAATTATCATGGATATGAATAATGTGGATAGCACTATCCACATTAATCATATATATTATAAATGTGATTTATAATATATAAGAGAGCAAATTTGTAATTTACATTTGTTAATTAAAAGTTGATGTGAATTAGATTCACATTGGATAATTAATTGAAAATGTAATTGATATTTTATTTTGGGTTGTAAATGTGATTCACAATTTTCCAATGGTAAGATTGCAATATTCACAAAATAATTATGAATTATTTTTTGTTGAACAATTTACAACAAGTGTTGTTGTAAATCTAGGAGATTTTCATGGAATAATGTAATCTCATGAGATTACATGAGATTGCCATCAAATCCCATATTATGGAAGAAGGCAATCTTCATTCCATAATCTCCATGCTTGATTGATTTAATTTGGTATTAAATCATATTGATTTATCAATATACATGTAATCTAAATTAAATTAATTGTTGTTGGTTTTTTATTAACAAAATCTTAGCCATTAAAAGAAACACAAATTAATGTGAGCCATTGGATTTGTGTTACCCATGGATTGAGATCCATGGATCCCAAAATATTATAAATAGAAGGGCACCCCTTGCTCTTCATATGCTAATGAGAACATAAGGCTCTCTCTCTCTCTTTCTCTCTACACGCCATCCATCTCCTTGTCTCATGTGGCCGTCCACCATGGATGCCCTAGAGAGAGTCTCCATCGCCGCAGCATCGTCGTTATGCTGCCGGATCGATTGCTCGTGAATCTCCGTCTCCTTCGGTGCGTCTTGCTCATGAAGAAGACGTTGGATCTCGTGTGTCGGGATCAAGAGATTTGCCGCTTGGATCATCAACATGGATTGCGAGGATCACACGTTTCGTCAACACGCTCGCAAGCGTCTCCTCTGTCGGATCGGACTTGAGACAGGAGGTCTTCATTTAGAGACTCGATCGCAACCACGCTTCGAGAGGTAATCATATTACTTGTTTGTGGTTTAGATGAAACGATCTGAGAAGTGTACTTGGATCATGTGGTTTCGTCACATGAAAATGTTAATTTCCGTTGCCTCAAGCAACTAGTGCGACTAGTCGCTCCCGATCGCATACGATGCGATCCTTACGCTTCCGTTATGCGCTTAAAGATCTCCCCATATCCTTCATACTTATCTCCCCCTACTTATTTCTTTTGTCAACCCGGTAAATATTGACCTGGTCTCGAGGTTAAGATCAGTCTGTATATATTACATATCTATAGCATTCTTTTTCTTTTATTTTTCTTTTTATCTTTATTCTTTTATTTTAGATAAATCAAGTGTTGATTATATAATATTAATATTTATAGTTATAATGATAATTAGTTGGAATTAGGGGATGTTTACATGTATTTTACTAAAGATTTTAGCCAAAATGAAAGAATAAAGGCGATGAATCCTGGATTCATCAATCATCATGCTGCTTCTTAGGAGGTATCTCTTTGAAATTCTCTTCATCTCCAATAGAAAAGGGATTTGAATTAGAATGGTGTGAAGAGTTTAACGTATAATCACCGAGGTGGAAGTCTTCCTTGGTGAGGAAGGAAGAGATAAAGGGATTGGTCTGCGATTGACCAAACCCTTAATTATAATTATTGAAGTTGAACTCAAGGCAAGAGTGATTATGAGCCCAAGGAAGTCCATGATGAGATGTATCCTGGTTTCAGGAGACAATAAATTTGGAGAGTTCAGTGATAGGTTCTCAAAGTCCAAACAAATATCATTCCCATTCTCCCTCTCGATGTCAATCGGGTCGGAGTGAGATCATTATAAATGAATCAAAGAGAGATAGTGACAGCATGAAAGTACAGTTTTGATACTCGATACATATACAAATCAAACACATTTCAAACCTCACATTCACCAACTTCACACAGTGAATGAAGGCTACAAAGATCCGGTCAAGTATCTTTTCAGTTTTAAATTTGTATTAATATAATCTTGTGAGCATGTTACACACAGATGTGTCTCCCTGACTGTGTAGGTGAGGACGTAGCCTTAAGGTTGGAGCCCAAAATCGTGGACATGAATCCTAAGTCCCCTGATCTGACTATTTCAAGTTCGTGAGCTGCAGGCGCTCGCCTCCTATCAAAGTAGACATTTTGGGTATGTCAGTTTACTATTACCTTTAGGGGTGTTTTACAAGAGGCAGCACATGCAGATCATTCCTTTGATTGAGATGTAGTAAAATCACATTCAGACGACTTAAAGGTATCCATGGATAACTCCTAAACTTTTTACATACAATGATTACAAAATTCAACACATAACCATTTTCATTGGGACGGACTTTTACGCTAACCCTGCAATACAGTTCGGGATGGATATTATATAAATGGAGCGGGCAATCTTCCCATGAACAGCCCCTGTATTTGTCTTACCTACAACCTCATCAACCATGTTGGGGGGGTCACCATGTATTTTCTGCAACGTTTTCTTAAACATTTACTGTGAATCAAGAGCTATTCTATTTTCTGAATTACATCAGAAGGAATCGAATTTATCTCAGATGCCAAGAGGCAAGGTGGATCTTACATTTTTTTCTAATAGTATTTTTTACACAATTTAAATTAAATGAAATACATCCAACAGATAAATTAAGCCTATAATCATAACAATACAAAAGACTATGCATCCGTTAACTATAAGGCATCTTTTGTGAGGTTCTTATCCCCTCGCAAAAATTGTACAAAAGTCAAATTTATAAACGAGCAAACCACCAAAGACAAAGTAAGCACACAGCTAAAAGGTTAACAATACCATCAAGAGGGCCCTTATTCTCAAATCCGACCAACCGGTCGAGAAAGCCGCAGCCTCTTATAATCCACGAACCGGTACCCGCCCGGACCGGGTTTATGCAGAACCGCCCTGAGGGCAGTCTGAAGTGTGGACCGCTCCTCCCCTTCCACATCGCCCTCCACCAACACCACGCTCTTGGTCCGTCCCCCGACTGTTGACATCTCGGCCTTGACCGCCCTCGCCTTGACCGACCGGATCGCTTGGTTCAAGTCTGCCAAGAGACCAGGTCGGTCCTCGCAGCAAACCGACGCCTTCGTCAGTCCGCTCCCATGGGCTGAGGCCACCCGGTCCAGCTTGACCTCGTCGAGTTCTCCCGGGACTACCTCCATCCACATGCCTCCCTCCGACGACGTGACGCTCTCAGCGGACTTCCTCAGCTCCCTTACTTGGCGCACGACTTCCGTCAGCAGCGAGGCCTTGTCCATCTGCATTAATTATCGGGGACATAGCGGGTGAGGCCTCTGTTAGGGTTCACAGAAAAAAAGGACGCACACGTCAAACTGGGAACATAAAAGCATGCACATTCGACTCAATCCAACGTTTGCGCTTATAGATCTGATAATTCTGAAAGAACTATAAGAGTCTCCATTTAGATAGCTGTGCTCGCTGGTTTTAGGGTCGATGTAAAAGTGAAATATTTTAGAAATAACAAAAAAATTGCTGGAAGAGAAAAATGAGAAAAGTCGCATGCAAATTCTAAAGTGGACATCTTGATGGATTTAGATCCTATCTAATCTCTTCAAAACAACCATTTGATGCACCTGAACTTGCAGATATATTGTATTAAATGCTTATCAGTCACCCATGACAGTCATGGTAATCTGATAGATGTAAGCTACATCATAAACATATAATACATTAATACACTCCCGGGATACAATACATATAAAATAACCTTTATTCTGATCAGTGTAGATAAAGATATCACGTCTACCTGATGGAATGGATGTTTAGAACACGATGCCAACATAACTTGTAATATGTCCGTAAGACTTGATTGTTGATATACGGATTTAAGGAAATTGGAAACTTATCCTAACAACTTCTCCTGTTAGTAATAGATAACTGAAAGATTGCACATGAATACGTCCACGAAGAAATACTAAGATCGTATTTTGGTTGCACTGTATTTATTATATGGCTGAAAAGGGGAGCTGTGGATGAGAATATTCCCGTTCTGCCTGTGTAAGAAGTACTTGTGTATATACCTTAGCAGTGTTGGGGAGAAGGGCACGAAGGGTTGCGAGGTGGGCGTTGATGCGCTGCCGCCTCCTCCTCTCCGCCTCGCTGTGGCTCTTGGTGGCTCTCACCACCTCTCCACCAGCCGAGTTGGACCTACGTGACCCACTTCCCTGTATCAACTCCATCACCAAATCCACACCACTAGCACTGCTACTCCCACCACCATAATGACCACCAACGCCATTTCTACCAGAAGGCATCATACCATCACCCAAGCTGCTGCTCCTTCCCTCTCCCTCCCCCTCCCCTTCAGTACCCATAGCAATAAATATATAGCACCACAAAGGAAACGCTTTGAAGGGCAAAGATCGAATCCGATTGAGATTTCAGTGATGGACCCAATAAAAGGAAGGTTTTAAGATGGCGAAATCTCGTAGGAGATCTTTCTCCTTCAAGAGAGGTGGAGATGAGATGCGTCGAATCTTATAGGAGACCGACGGGAGGGGTGAGGGGACTCTCCCGGTGGACTTACCGCTTCTGTTCCGCCACTGGGTCTGTCAGTCATTTGTGCTTGGTAGAGGGGACAAGAGAGTGAAAGGGCTGGCAAAAGAGGGAAGGCTATGTGTTCGCAAGATTTCACCGGGAAGGTAAGAGAGAGAGAGAGAGAGAGAGAGAGAGAGAGAGAGAGAGTGATGGTGCAATCATCTGACGGCGCATGACGGCGGTGGCTGTGGCTTTGGGGGACAGGCGACAGTGTCCGAGGGAGGTGAGGGACCCGTTCAGTTTCCGTTTTCCAGTGGGGTTGTAATGACAGCAACACCACGCGTACGTATTCCAAAGAAAATGTTACACATGTTCCCATGCCAATAGCAGTGGCAGCAGAACCCATATACTATGATGTATAATCTCCCATATAGTTAACAACGTGCGAACTGCGAAGGTAGCAAGGATCCAGGCCGCTCAATCATGATCGAGCGGTTCACACGCAAAGGACCACTTTAACCCTGAATTCGTGTGAACCGTTCGATCTTGATCGAGCGACCCACATGGTACAGCAGACTCTGCTGGCCAGCAGAGGAGCCACCTGCGAAGGTCCTGCAGGGAGAGGTGAGGTTCCATTAGAAAGGAGTATAATACTGATCAACATGAATCTCTGATTATCGTTAGCATTAACCATGCACTAACCCACCTTTTAAATTGATAAAAATATTTACTCATCATGATAAAGCTGATATAATTTGATATATATATTCTTTTCCTTGTAGCTGCATGATGAACATGCTGTGTAGTTACTTTACTAAAGTTTACCTTGCTCACTAGTCCAGTTGTTCCCCTTCTTCGCGGGCAAATTGTTATCTTAGTAAAGAAAGCAACTAAAAAGAATGGTGAGATTTTCGTGCGTCACTTCGGGTCATAAAAGAAAGCTGCCTCCACATGACGGAAGCCTTTAGTGAAAGCTGTTCAACGTTTTGATCCGTGTATGTGCTTTATTGTTCAAATGTTGGCATAAGGTTTGAACAAAAGAGGCCCCTCTTTGTTTCTTCTTTTCAGGTTTAAAAACAAAAGCACAAGGAAAGAATAAGAAGAACAAGCTCTGAGAAATGGAGTTCTGTTAAATGTCCATCCTTGTTCTTCCTCTTACATTCCCCACTTTGTCTCTTTTAGCATCAGATTGCTTCATGCTCTCCGTCTGTGTCCATGAAAATTACTGCTGATCATAGAGCTATGCGATGTGTCTGGTTTCGGAGTTGTACAGTGTGTTGTAATTCACATCGGAATCAAATCCGAGTATGAGGGGCCATATCAGCGAGTTTTCAGGATCTGTTTAAAAAAGCAAAATACCAAGTTGCTGAAGTCAACAAATGCATTATTTTTGTGTCAACAAATGCAAAAGCTGCAAAGGAATCCTCTTTCTGAGGATGCTGACGTCAACATATGGAGTTTGTATTTGAAGCTGGTCCATATATAACTACTTCGTTTTCTTCCAAACAAACAAGCATAAGTTACAGTTATGGTGGCAATACCATAGGCAGCATCTGGTCAAAAAGGTCGACGGAGAATACGTAGATCTCACTCCCTCCCAATGGAGAAAAAACAAAAAAAAAACCGGCATGGACAAGACACGGGTTTGCATTGCAACCTTTTGCAGGAGAAATCATACCAACCTACACATTACCAATCCCACCTTTATCCCATATATTTGACCGCCTAATTCTCTTAGTTTAAAAATCCCACGTGTCCCTACATTCCGCAGCAGCAATTGATATCAAAAGCACCGATCCACCATTTACTTTGTGTCATCTTTGAGGTTTTGTTTAGCTGATGTCGGAGCAAAGTCGGGAGTGGGTTCCTTTCGCTTGGACCTCTTTCCTGTTCTCTTTTCCTGCTTCGAGCCCTACACGAGAAGGAAAGAAGCAGAGGATCTTTTGCATGCCGATGCATGGGAAGAATGTACGGCCGGTGAAGCCATGGATGGGGATGTAATGCCGAGCAGGGTTTGAAATGAAGCTTTGAAGGGCTCCAGATATATAAAGCTCCTTTTGAACAAGACATGTCACATGGGCCTGTAGGTGATGATTATATCGTGGATGTCTTGGATATTTGAACTGAGGTGATACTAATGGTTAGATATGATGCATGTGTACTCTTGCAAATGTTGAGATATCCTTTCACATTACTAGGTGTAAACTGGTGGTTTGTTGATTCAAATCCTTTTCACCACACTGACAGTTGTTTTGTGTGTTTAACACTACAGGAAAAAATCTTATATGTGACGACTGTTCGTGACGGCTAACTAATTAGCACATTAAATAAGTTTTCCATCGCAGACTAATATTCGGATATGAGAACAGTCTTTCCTCAATCAATAAATTGATGTATTCGATGGTCTTTGCATTCAACATCAACTCCTCCCCGGTTCTCATCTCCCTCTTGTCCTCCTTATAATTCTACCTTACGGTGCCAATTTCCATTCATTTTGCATGGATTGGGTCGTTTTATTGATGAACATATTTTGTTTCTAGGACTAAAAACAATGATATTAACTAACGGATTTGCAAGATTATAACTATTTTAAGTATGATTTGATAAATCTATATCAGGTAATAATTCAATTCCAATTATTATGAATCGTTAGAAAATCCAAGAGATTATAGAAGAACTGATATAATGTTAAATACAGTAAAAAACTATTTATAGAAAGTGCATGAAAGTAAACCATTCACATGAACAAACAACAAATGGAAGATAGAGTTACCATCTGAGATCAGTGAAATGTCATGAAGGACTTTCTTTTAAGAAAATATTGCCCCCACTTTACTGATGTGTTAGGTATGGCGATCCGCATCCAAAACACGATAGCATACATGACTATTGTTAATACAACCTGACATTGATTATCCTTGAAAGCACCTCACATAACATAATTGGTAGCCAAGATATTCAAAGAAATTATCCGGTTCAAGAACAAAAACGAAGAAATTGTTCTCTATCCGATGCATTATCCTGCAGCTATCATGGGGGGAATATTTCTCCTCTTAATGCAACGCTAAGAAAACATCAATTTGAGAAGAAACCTATTGGATTTTCATGGAACTCTATAATGGTCATTCGAATTCCAATCATTAGATTACACATTATTCATATAGGTTAACTTGTTCGAAAACTTGGGAGCAAACCACAACAAAATTATCGATATCCAAGATTTTAAGTAAATCGCTCAAATTTGAGCCTGGCTCCAAGCCAGAAATGGAGTAGAAGTGGAAGCGAGAGCGTGTGCATACACGTGTTGTGGTCCTCTATCCTCATTTAGCTTATTGTTGCAAGAACTTGGGGGAACTCAGTGAAAGGTAGATTATTAGTGTCGCTTGTTCAAGGACATACGAAAGGTTAAATTCTTTTGTCCATTCTCTAGATTGGTAAGTTAGCAAGCTACTAACATTATCCTTCCAATATACATAGCTAGAATCATATGAGCCCATCAAAGGAATAGAGCTAAACAATATGGCACTAGATATCTTCCTATAACTCTCCCATGCTTCAGTTAAGAATTTCAATCCATAACTGTGCATCTCAATTAGTGCAATCACACTTATTTAACAACAATACCACATGAAGTCCTTTTTGAAAAACTCAACTTGAAGGGAGAAACACCTTTCGACTGTCACACCTTACATTCAGTAAATGTGGCTTCCGATTTGAACCCCTGTATGAGCTTACCACTATCACTCCCACGGGAACAAGATGAACAATGTCTTGAACATCGGATATTGATGTGGAAGTATATGATAGCAACAATAAGGTGTTATTCTTGGTGACAATTTTCATAATTGGCAATTTAAAAAGACATGCACCGTTATCATTTTTCATAAGTGTCTCTAGAAGGACCTTCTTTAGGTAATTGTAGCCACAGTAAACACCCACATAGGTGGCATTCTCCAACAATGCTCTACTAACATCCTGCTCTAAAACTTAAACCCATTCAAAGCATTCACTCTTTCCATTTCTTGCAGCTTAAAGGCACTTAGATGATTAGGCATTAGATTATCCATACTCATAAATTGATATCGTCAATTTAGATGACTTGTTAATACTATATTGAACATATTTTATGAGATCTCTACTCAAATAGATTGAGGTTTCATTATGAATGAATTCCTAATAAGACACAATCTCATCCAAGCCTTGATTTTATGACTAAAAATCTATCAATATCCTAGTTAGTCTATCAATACACTATGATACATTACGATGATACATTAAATTCCCTAATGTCTTAAGTTGTAAAGGACTTGTTGAAACACACCCATCACGTACACTATGATACATTAAATTCCCTAATGTCTTAAGTTAGATTTGAATGTATCTCTCGTTTTTCATTCAACTTCGAACTTTTGTTCTTTATAGTCATATTATCAATGCATAAATTGTAGGAACTAAGTTGCCTACCATGGGAATTTCATAAATTAGTTCCCTTGGACATTTATCCTCAATTCCAATGGTGTCCAAAGCATAATATTGTTGGTGCCTGACATATCGAACGAAATAATCAGATCATTACATACGCAATAATATCAAACAACCACAAAGTTAGTGTTGAGAGGATTTTTCACAGCTTAATTAGTTGATTTTATCAAGTTATTATAAATTATGAACAATCGATACCAAACAAATAAATTACAACTACTTGCGCAAGTGAACAATACAAGAATGTAAAGGGCAAGTTGAAGTTCGATCTACAAAGACATATCAAGCTTCACATATTTCTTGTGTTTTTTCCGGATTCAATTTTCTACACCTAAAGGACTATGAGAGACTAAAATAATGATTTTCAATTTATTAATCACAATATAAAAAGAATGCTACTATGAAATATTGTAGAGATCGCTTAATGTTTTTAGAAAATTTCTTCCAGATTTGTTCGGTAGTTCTAATGTGTGAAACAATAAAGCATGGGCTAAGATGTAAATAGGCAGAAAGTTGAGGAAACAGATGTAAATAATGTGAATAAACAGAACTTAACTAAAGATGGAGTAAGTAAATGAACCACGGAAGTAAAGCTATAAAAAGGGAAACTGGATGGATTGCCGAAAAACTGTATTAAATGTACTTAATAAGTAAGAAATCCCTACAAGGTCTGAAATGCAAAAATAAAAACTACCCTTTTTTTCTTTAGCGGACAGAATAAAATAAGACTAATGAGGCAACTGCTGCTCAAGCAATCAGAAAGAATTGTTGCAAGATTCAAACCTAATCAAATTAAAAGAACAAGCTTAAAATAAAATAGCAGAGAAAAGGAAATGGGCTGTTGAGATTTGACGATCAGCCTGGAGAGCGGCTTACGGAGTGGAGATGCTCGTGGTCAGCCTCAGGTGCAGTGAATGGCGGCTGGCCGAGGAAGAAGAGTTGGGGACTGGGTGATGTTTCCCAGCCCCAGGTTCCCGTCACAAACCGCAGGTGGCTGCAGTGATGGTGTCGATGGTGGAACCGGGCCGCCTGGAGAACGCGGCGGTTCTCTCTTTATTTGGCAGTGGACGCTGGAGCTGGGGCGGTGGCTTAGAGAGCGGTCAGGGTGGCCGAGTTCAACCGCCTGGAGAGTGGCTGTCTGGATGTGGTGGTGATGTCCTTGTGTCGTCGCCCCCTCCTGGATGGTAATGGCTACCATCTTATAGCACGATGGTGTGAAGACGAGGGCGAGAGGCTCCATGGGACCGGAGGCATGCTTGCTAGAGAAGTGGAGGAGACGAGCACCTTCGGGAGCTTAGGTGCCTGCGAGAGGATTGAACATGGTCCCAATGTGTAGAGAGGATCGTCTGTTGCAGGCCAAAATGCAGCAGATTCTGCAGTAGCTGTGTGCGCCGCTCGATCATGATCGAGTGGTTCGCACGATTTTGACTTTTTTTAAACCCGTACCGTGTAAAATCATGTGAACCGCTTGATCAAGATCGAACGGCTCACACCACCACAGCAATCCTCCCCCCCCCCCCCCCCCAATGTGCAGCAGTTGGGGCGAGTAGACCAGTTTAATTTGGCTGCATTTGTCACCCTTTCACATGAGTAGAAGCCTTATATTCATCAGGAAAGATGAAAGGTAAATTTTGTATCTGCATGCACGTGATATCAAATAGGGTTGTGAACATTAATCGATTCTTTTAAGTGTGGTGTACGTGAGATTTTTATCTTAGAATTTAGAGGACGTCTCAAATGGTATATTAGAACATTATATATTCTCCATCATTCTATGAGATTTGGATTTTGTATAAATCAACCTATTCAAGAGCATTGTATATCATGGAAAAAATGCATACGAATCTTTATAGGCTAGTCAAATATGTATGTTATATCATTTTATAATTTATAATTCAATAGTTATCTTATAAAGATAGCTATTTAAGTATCTAGTGATTTGCATGTATGTGATTGTATAAGTCATGTGAACTATGCACAAAAATAAGGTGAAATGCATAGAGAACGATGTGGATTTTGCATAACTTGAGCAAGTTAAAGCGACGAATCAGAGACTCAGTTAGGTAGCATTTTAAATCACAAGATAATTGATTTGCACTCAAACCACTAGTTATGACATGATTTAACATGGAAACCCTCCTATGTAAAATCATGACCAGAATCCCCTAATTCAAGCTTTTAGTCTGACCTAATAGATCTTTCTGCTAAAATGGATTACTTATGCGAGAAATTGAGGAATCCCTTTTTGATATCCTTTATTCTTTTATTTTAGCTAAAATCTGAGGGAAAACACATGTAAATACACATTAATTCTACTTTCTTAATAAAATACATCTCATAAATAAAAAAATATTTAATACGTTATTTCATCCAAAAGAAAATAATAAAAAAATAAGAAAAGAAAAAGAAATAATGATGCAAATATATACAAACTGGCCCTGACCCTAGAGAATGAGTCCGTACTTACTCAATTATGAAGATATAAGGGAAAAAAGAAAATCATAAAAAAAAATAATTATTGTTAAAAAATGACATTTAGAATATTACTTAGACATAGAATAAAATTCATGAATTTCTATACAATTTATACAACCTAAATAAAGTTACTTTCTTCTTGAAACTTGTTTGTAAAAATCAAAAGAAATATAAAAATATGTCTAAAGTTGCACTTAATAGATGTTTCAGAAACATAAATCAATAAAGTTGTAAAATTCAACTTTCAAAGCCAAACACCTACTCTATATAAAACCCAAATTCAATGAACTCACCTTTAAAGTTAAGATAATATCTTTCAGATGAAGGTGGTTTCACTAAAATCAAAATTAATATGCAAAAGCTTGATTTTGAGGCCCTATAGGTATCTGTACGTGCAATTATGTTTACATTCATTTAACCATCATCTATTTCTACTTTTTATATATTCATAGAAAACTAATATTTAGGTATATTTGAACTATATGGTACATATTCATTTTTACTTAGTCATGTAAATATCCCCATAAAAATATATTTAAAATCCTTATAATATGTGTCAAGTTAATAAAATATTAAATATATCAACTTATATGCAAATTAATATGTTAAAATATGTATATTATTTATGTAGGTATATTATACCTATAAAATTTTAGTATTTATATAATTTAACCATTAAAATATTAATACATTATTATTCTAAAAATGTCATTATTTAGGTTTAGTTATTTATCTATATTTTTTATTTATTTTATTTTTTTAACTTGAAGTCAATTTCTATTTAATAAAGTGTTTTTATTACGTCTTTTATCTCCTTGTGGTCATTTGACCACATGGTTTAATTATTTTGCATTGCCACCAAAGAAGAAAGACCATCTTCTTTTCTCTTCATCTTCTCTTCCCTCTCTTCCTCCTTGTCTATTTTTTCTCTACAATGAACCCAAATAACCTAACTACCGGTTACCAAACTTCCACAATATACTTCTGACATCCATGTTCAACAAGCTCGAACTCTAACAACTACAAGAAACCAAGACGATTGTTCAACTGGTTGATTGATCAATCAAAATGTCGTAAAGTATAATTAAGGATATCATCGTAACTTTTCAAGGTTCGGATACCCTTATCTGTTGGACATGTACAGAGCCCATGGTAAGTCTTTATGTGATAAAAGTTATTGCAAACACTCCTTTATCTTAAATAAAGTATAATTAAGTTTCCCTTTATTGGTCCCTCCGTAGAATCCAAGAAATGTACCATTGACATCTTGATATCATACAGTTGTTGATCTAAAAGTTGGATCATAGAGGCTGATGTAGGGTTTAGATGTAAAGAGTAAGAGTAAGGACATAACCTACATGGTCAAGTGATTATCAAGAAAGGATTTTCAATCTAAGGAAGAGATGGTAATATTTCTCTAAAGACTAACATCTGATCAACCTCTTGATGCGGTTCATCTGTGTAGGAATGGAGATTCAGATGTTGAATAAGTCATGTCAATATGTAAACAAAAAGTCGGATTGTTGACCAAAAGTCAAAATGTTGACCAAGGTAGTCAATTGTTGAACAATAAGGTCAAATGTTGATTGAATTCATCATGCTGACCAAAAGTCAAAATGTTGACTTTTTAAGTCAAAGTACTTACCTGACGAGAATGAGATAACTCAAGATGAGTGTTATATGTTGTCACAAAACAAGCACACATCATTTGACGCAAGAAAATAAATATATATATATGCTTGATGTAAAGCCCTAAAAATCAACCTCTTCAGAGCCTACAGTGTATATGGATATTAAATCCAAAATGACGAGATGAATCAAACGCTACTTATTTCATCTGAATCGAAGGTTGTTCCGATTGTTATGAATTTTGGAAGTAAAAAGGATGAAGTCGGCTAAGCCTTAATCACTGTCATTAACACACTAATTAACATATTAAGGAGACTAATAATTATTAAAGCTACTAATTGATAAACACGGAGATCGACGGTCTTAAGTTCAACACAGAGCGTGAACTCAGTCGAAGTGTCGACCAATCAAAATCCGAGTTTGATCAACAATTAACCCACACTAAAGATCAACAAATTAGAACTAATGTGGAGTTAAAATTTATTTTTAACTCTGCACAAATGGTGTATAGTGTCAAGTATGCAGAGAGTTCGAACACAGGGAGCAAACAAGGTAGTTCAAGCAAAGATGCTCAAGTGTGTGTGTGATGTGTGGAGTGTCTACACTAAGCAAACAAAGAAAGGAATTTTTTGTGGGTTTTTAATTTTTAAAATTTTTTTATTTAATTTTTAATTTTATAATTTTATATTTTGATTTTTAATTTACTGATTTTATATTTTCTTTTTGTATTTTATATTTTTATATTTTCTTTTTTAATATTGGAAATTAAAGACAATGTAATAAAAGGGAAACTAAAGTATTTATAAAAATGGATAAAAATACTCAAAAATAAGGAAATAAAGTCTTTTTGGTCTTTTTATACTTTTTTACTATTTTTGTGATTTTTGGGTAATTTTTAGAATGTTTTTGGTATTTTTAATTATCAAAATAAAGAAAACAGTAGTAAAAAGCAAGGCTGAAACTTAAAATGGAGAAATAAATTAATAAACAGTAGCAAAAATTCTCCAAATTAATTTTCACTTAAAGATAATAAAACAAAGAAAATTCAGGAAAAGAAAAGACTATTTTTGGATTTTTTATGGATTTTATAAATTTTTATGAAGGTTTTTAGAGTTTTGCAATTTTTAAGAGTTTGGTTTTGTATTTTTTAATGATTTTTGGTCTGAAATTAAAACACACGAAAAGGAACAAAATATATTTTTTTGGGATTTTTCTGGAGTGTTTTTATATTTTTTAGTATTTTCTAAGCTAGACAGTGCACAAAAAGCAAGTTTTTGATTTTTAATAAATATAAAAATAAAGTAAAATCAAAAACTAAATATGTGGCGTGAAAGTACACGTGTCCAGGAGCTTAAGTCTATTTTTGTGGAATTTTTGGACTTAAAATGAAGCCCTAATTAAATCATTCAAGCACACAAAAGTTAAAGGCCTGGGAGGGACTATATTGCAAATAGATAAAACTAGGAGGACACGCCTGCAATTTTCGCACAAAATTACTACTGAATTAAATATCTTTTAGACCAAACACGAATACCCCAAAGCCGCAAGGGTTTTATTGCAAAAACTCCCAGGCTCACGTGCGTTACACGCGCGCCTGGGAGGGGCACGGATGTAATATCTTGAAAGCTCGGGGGCTTAGATGCAAAATAACCAGAAATATATAACGTGACAAAATACTTAATGGACTAAAAACTAAAACCCAAAACTACAAGGGCCCTGCCCGCAAAATGTCCACGCGCACGTGCCACGCACGTGCGCTGGGATGGCAAGGGGTAAAATGTAAATACGGAAACTGCAGGGGGTTTTTGGCAAAATTTACAAAAGTTTTAAAAGGCAGATGAAGGTTCTAAGTTCTAATATTAAAATACAAAAATGTCGTGGGCTAGGAATGCAAAATACCCACGACCTGGGCGCGATCGGACGGTGTGGCTTCCGCCACTAATCCACGTGTAAGCACAAAAGAGCCCGATGCCCCTTCGCTTCCTGTGGCCACGATTAGATCACCGCAGGGGAATCAACGGTCAAGGATGATGGCGATCCAACGCTGGCTGCGTCACCTGGGCCGGTCCTTCGATCCGACGGCTGTGGACACGGCGGGAAGAACTGAAGATGAACTCGCCCCAGGAGAGTTTAGATCTAGGATTGCTTGCTCCTCCGGCCTCCTCTAAGCCCTCTAATGGTACCTTCCTGCTCCTGATGTTGTCCCGCGACTAGGAGACTCCTCAAAAATGGCCAACACCGCCGGAAGACGACCGGCGACGTAAGGCCGACTGGAGCTCCTCCTCTTGGTTCGAGCACCTGCAACAAAGTGTTTTTCTGGTTAAGTCCTGCAAGGGAGCAGTTAGAGCAAAAATGCGGAGCCCAGAAGAGCTCCTGGAGGTGGAATAGGCGAATGGAGGCGAGGTAGGCGCTCGTCGGAGCAAGCTCCGACGAGGTGGATTCGCGGGTGATCTGATGGAAGTGAGGCGAATCGGAACGTGGAGGATGGTTTCTACGTCTACCAGAGATATAAAGGAAACAAGAAAAAGAAGAGGAAAACTTCCCTCAAATGGCGTTGACCACGAGGAAGGGACCTCGACGGCCGTATGGCCGGAGGTGATGGAACTCGGCGCTAGGTGCTCCGCCGCACCTCTCCTGAGATGGGGGAGGACTCCCCTGTCACTGGGGATCAACCCTCGACCCTCACCCGGAGGATTTTGGCGCCCAAGCCGGTTCAAGGGGAAAAGGAAGAAGGAGGTTGGGTTTTGAAATGTGGTCGACGGGCGAGTTTCGAGGCTCGATCACGGGCGGATAGAGAAGATCCAAGAGGATCTGATAGGCTGGCGAGCTAGGTGGTAGTTCCAGGTACCACTTTCATGAAGAGACCCTCTTCCATCGAGCAACGCACTGATGGCGAAAAAATCGAGAAAGTTGGGTCGTCGGGCTTCTGACAAAGGGGCCAGGCTGGGGTCAGAGAGTTGACCCGAGGTCAACTCTCCAGCCCACCTGGTTGGTCCACGTGGACCAACCAGGAAAAAGCCTGGAAAAATATCTTATAAAATTAAAATAAAATAGTAAACCATTTTATTTAATTATGGTCAAAAAATAAAAAATGCTTATAATTTTATAAATTATTTTATAGTGATTTTTATTTATTTTTATGGGATGTATTTTTACAAATTGCTCTTATACCCCTATATAGGTATATTATCTACATATTTTATTTTTTTATTTTTATTTTGTGAATTTAATTTTATTATTTTTATTTCTTATTTTATAAAATTATAAAATACTTTTATGTACATAAATATATTTTTATTTTATTTTATTGATATATTTTGTATATTTAATAAAATGGAAATGTATTTTATATAGGTATAAGTGTATGTATAATACCTATGTATCAAATATACAAGTATTTTTATTTGAGTTTTAATGAAGTTTTTATTCTGATTTTAATATACATAATTATTATAAGTATTATTTACAACATTATAAAAATATAAAATTATAAAAATAATAAATAAATAATAAATCGAATATTTTAATATGTACAAGTATACAATGGGGGTCCAAAAGTCAACTTTCAAACCGTAGCTCCGCCAAATGCGAAACCACCGCTATTAATTAGCTTATTTTCTTCTATATACAATTAAAGGTGAGTTTGATGCATTTGGAGTTTTTATTTGTGAGATACAGGTCTGGGAAGTTGGGATTCTGGATTTTTATTCAGACCATAACTTTTTATCTGTACATTATTTTTGAGTGAAATAAATTTTGTATTTTTCTTTATTAAATTATCTACAAATTTCATGTACAAAGTTTCTTTATTTGATGTATAAAAAGTGGAACCAAAAATAGGTATCAAAATGAATAAAGAATGAATAAAATGTGTAGGTATTTTTTCTGTGTTTCTGACCTTATCTCCCCCTACTTTATTCCTTGTCGACCTATTCATCAAGATGCCTAGGTCTCGGGGGTTTCGGGTCATAAAATATTTACAATATTTTATTCTTTTTCTTTTCTTTATTTATTCTATAATTTTGGCCTTAATTACAGTAATTTATACACTGTTTGGATGCACATGCATGAATGCTAAGATGCTTGATTTAAGGCTATTTACAGGTATTTGCTAGGGTTTTTGGTGCCAAAATGATAGAATAAAGATGATGAAATGTGGATTCATCATCCCCCTATACTTTACCTTTGCTAGTCCCTAGCAAACACTTATGCAATAAGTGCAAAAAGAAACAGAAAGAAAAGAAAAAGAAGAACTTGGATTTAATTTGATTATCAAACTTGCCTTCGCAAAATCAAAGTTTGGAGCTTAAGTCAGACCTTTGGAACTATAGTGCGGGCGGAACCTCAGTGAGAACCGTGTTTGAAATCCAACAGTCCCTGAGAATCCCAAAACTCTGTCCAAGTCTCCTTAATAGCCAGGTCAGAAATATCTCAATTCATACGCAAACTCTTACGACTATGAATCTGACTTATACAGTGTAAGTGATGGTGGCTCTTCCCAACTAGAATGACAAAGAAACTGACTTCTCCAGTACGACAACCCAATGATTCCCCAATCCAGCAACTCCATCCTCGAGGAGCGGGGTATTCCCTTCTATGTTCAAGTGGCAACCAGCTCAAGAGGAGGGGGTGAAGAGAAGAATGGACGGTAGCCAGTGTAGCTACCTATCCTTGGATGCCAGACCAGTGTAGTCAAGTCATCCTGCTGCAGGCTCACATATTTGACTTTGGAACTCAAGCTTGCTTATTGACTTTGTACATACTTGTAGGCTTTTTATTTTTGTACATGCCTGAACACTTTTTTTTTTTTGAAATACTATTCACAGCAGCATTTACATAAGGAGTTTTTCCTCTTGAGCCAGTAGACTATCCCTCTTTTGAAGCTTTATCGCAACCCACAACCTCCTGTCTTTAGACTTCCTAATCACTGGACGGGTTGGGGTGCACTTCCCTCCCTAGAGGAGGACAAGTGTTTCCACTTGTGTGCGTCTCATACCGGCAAATCCAATCCCCTCACCACTCCAACTGAGTTGAGCCATGTGAAAGGTGCAGGTGTCCAAGTTAGGTCATTATCAACAAGAGTCGTACGTGTGCTCCGAAATACTCTACTTAGGCGGTCAAGAATCCATTGAACCAAGTCCCGTGATCCTCAAAGAATTAAGTCAACTAGACCTGAAGTACCTCAAACCCAGTTCCTATAAGGTTCCTGTTATTAGGTAGGTTATAAGGTCCAATCAAGCTCCAATCTTCAGATTTTACTTAGACTTGTTCAACTATCAAACTCAATCCGAAAAATGCGAATGCTATGCAATGCAATGCAGAAAATATTTTTGTGATGCAATTTTCAAATGTTTTGAACTTTTTATGAATTTTTGAAAAGATGATGTATGTATGCATATGCATTTTTTTGTCTTTTTCAAAGAGATTTTTCAAATGTTTTTGGATTTTAATTTTGCAAATGTTTTTGGGATTTTTGAAAAGAAAAAGTTTTGGTTGAAAATAGGTTAAAATATGTACACGGGAGTGCTTCTTTATATATACAAGAAGTGGATTTTAGAATTTACAAGGTAAGTGGTCAATTTTATACATATATACATATATAGTGGATTTTGGTGTGACGTGTATATTCCTCAAACTTATTTGACACAAGTTTTTCACACAATTTTTGAAAACAATAGTCCAAAATAATTTTTACAAACATTTACACACATTTGAAAATCATTTCGCAAAGGCTTTCAAAACAGTATATATAGGTTTTTTCAAATCCTTTTTGCAACCATTTTTCAAACCATTTGCAAATCATTTTTCAAACATTTTTATTTCACACAAAGAAAAGAAGTTTTACAAACCACACAGGTTGAAAACACGAAACAAAATATTTTCAAAATAGTTTTCAATAAATGTTCACAAAGATTTTCAAACTATTTTTCAAACATTTTGCAAAAAACATTTTCACCTGATTTATTAATCAATAAATACAAAAAGAATTTGAGGAATAATCACATCTTTTTATTAAGAATTTTTAATGAATTTTAAAGAATTTTTAGCCATATTATTAAGAAAATATGAAAGTACGAGTTATGGCTAAAGTATATACGCAGTATATACGACCCCCCTATACTTAGCTTGAGCTATGTCCTCATAGATCAGAGAGAAAAGAGAAGACATAACTCGTACTGAGTATAGGAAAGTCTAAAGAATAAAGAATAAATGAATGAATCAATAAATGAGAAGTTGATCGTCCCCCCTATACTTAGGATCAAATAATCCTAAGTATAGCAGACTGTACACAACGCAGGGAGGGTCAAGGGTGGGAATGACAGATCGTACTCAGATTGTCTCCCCCTATACTTAGGGTAAGATATCCCTAAGTATAGACAAGAAGAGGAGACAATGGAGAGGATCGAAAAGAATAGAAAACTCAGGGTGCCAACCCCCCTATACTTAGGACAAAGTACGTCCTAAGTATAGAAGACTGACAAAAAGGGGCGGCACCTTTTCGGTAGATGGAGACGGCAGAAGAGGAAAAGAAGAAAAGAAGAAAAGAAGAAAATAAATCGGAAGATGGCAGAAGATAGAGAAGGATATACACATCACTCCCCCTATACTTAGGGTAAAAGAAGCCCTAAGTATAGGCAACAACAGGAGTGATCAGGCGGAACGATGAATGAACACTCAACTCATCTACCCCTCCTATACGTAGGACAAAGTACGTCCTAAGCAAGGCAAACACGAGAAATGGGTAGACGAGCAAAAACAGGAGATGGAAAGAGATAAAAAGAGTCATCTGAGAGAATTTACAACATAAAAGGGTGATCATCAGAAGGTGGAAAGCAAACCTTCTTGCGGGACCGCTGAGGGATAGATCTGATATGGTGTATGTCGACATCGGGGTCCACAGTGGACGGAGGCCGATCAGGGTCGACACGGTGAAGGCCCTCAGTGGAGTCAAAACGGAAAGGGACGAACTGATCGATGGAAGCAGTATGGCTAGGTTCTCCCTTGGTGGTCCTATGGTGTGAAGGCACAGACGGGTGAGTGGAAGAAGTACGACTAGGTCCGGCCTTGGAAGTCTCGCCGATATCGAAGTGAAATGGGACAAACTCATCATCCTCGGAAGAAGTGTAATCGGAGTCGTCCTGCGAGTCCTCGTCCAGGTCAAAATCAAAAGGAACGAAATCATCAGT
Source organism: Ottelia alismoides (assembly GCA_037367405.1). NCBI lineage: Eukaryota > Viridiplantae > Streptophyta > Magnoliopsida > Alismatales > Hydrocharitaceae > Ottelia > Ottelia alismoides. Next base: position 703,230 of record JAZKJV010010488.1, on the reverse strand, counting down.
GGAAGTATACGAACTCAGGTCGTCCTCAAGACTCTCACCTGAATCCTTGTCTTCAACAAGAGGTCTGAATTTATCAAAATAAATAGCAGCATCATAACCGACCTCAATCATCTTGACCTGTGAAGGGCCAGGAATGGATTTATCAGTGGAAGTAGTCAAACTAGGTCTGTCCTGTCTAGTCTTACCTGGGTCATTTGTTGCCTTATGAGGTCTCTCAAAGTAATGTGCAACATCATAAGCATCCTCAATTATCTTGGTATCTGCCCCCTGATCAAATGGTTCAATCACATAAATACTCTGGATCTCATCAACACATCGCCACACACCCGGAGGAGGATCAGTGAGGTCCATGCTTTCCGACTTCCTCCCCTTTCGGGGGATTCGTCGGGTCTCATCAGGGATCGCTAAGGAAGTATCTCTAGTGGCATCAGGTCTGTCACAGGCCTCAGAGTCAGCTATGATCGGTGAAGGTGCATCAGGTGCAGGTCTCTGATCAACTATGGGTGCGGTGATCGACACTTCGTTCCCGTCAACAGGACGGAAGCGAACCTCTCCTGATCCATAGTCAATAACGACCCTCGCAGAGGCGAGGAATGGTCTTCCCAGGATGATTGGAGATGGCTCCCCTGTGGAGTTCTCCATGGGCAACACGACAAAATCAACATGGTGGCTCGTGCCCTGAATAGAAATGACGGCGTTTTCAAGGATACCCTTCGGCCTCTTAATTGATCCATCAGCAAACTGAACGATCATCCTGGTCTTCTTGAGAGGCCCTAAGTGAAGAGACTGTACCAGCGAGAAGGGTATAATGCTAATCGAAGCACCGCCGTCTAGGAGAGTGCGATCACAAGTATGGTCAGAGATGGTGCAAGTGATGAAAGGTGTAGCTGTGTTCTTCTTCTTGGGAATGGGACGGTGTGTGATGGCGAGGGCAGTGGCCATGGTCAGAATGTGACGCTCAGATCTGCTCCTCCGCTTTCTCTTCTTGGGAAGAGGAGCAGATAATTGGGTCATGGCCTGCTGAAGTGGGGCACGGATAATCTCATGAATAGTAGCCACCACTTCGAGTTCAGATAGCATTTTTTTGAATTTTTGGACTTCCTCCATACAAGGGAGGAAGTCGGAATCAGCATATACACGAGGCATGCCAAGAGCAGTCTGTACAGCGGCATCCTCGGGGTCAAAGGTGGGACTGGATGTGAATGGGTGTGTGATCCAGGGTTCTGGCAAGTGGACTCTCTCCTCAAAACCTTGATCAACCAAGTGTCTCCCGAAATCTTTTTGGATTTTTAAAATTTTCTCATTTTTTTGTATTTTTGGCGATTGCAAGCTCCCATGATCACCTACAAGTGAAGCCGTATTCCCAACAAAAGGAGCATTAATCTGATTCTTCCTCAAGAAAGCTATATCATCATTCATCAAATCAATGCGCTTTGTCATCCGATTCAAGATATCACCCATAGAGATCGAGGGAGGTGACTCCATCAGGTCAAACTCGGGTGGATGTGAAGGTGGATAATACACAGGTGGAGGTGGAGGTGGGTAAAAGTCTGAGTTTTGATACTGTGGTTGAGGCGGGTATGTACAAAAATCAGAAAAAGTAGGAGGAGGATCCTCCTGATAAAAGGGAGGTGGACCAGCTGGAGCGAGCGAGGGGTCCGCAAAGTCCGGATAAAATGCAATCCGTGGATCCATCTCGGAAACAAAAGGAAGTGATTCGGGGGAGCACGAAGTTTAAGTCAAGAGAGTGAAGAAAAAGGCGCAGATGCGCAGAGGAGATCTAGGACACTCACAAAACAATCACAAGCAAAAATGAAAACAAGTCAAACCCTCAATTCACCTACTCAACTCGGTAGAGACCGCAAAGAGCGGTCTTTTTATCTTGTCGGTTTTAGAGTTAGGTAAGAAGTCCAAAATTTGCACAAACACTTAGGGGGCTTGATGGGATTTGGGCTCTAACCTTAGTGTGTGCGCGAGCAAGTAAAAGCGAAGACAATGAGGGGATTACTCGCCCCAAGAGAATTTTTTTTCTTTTTGGTTGATTTTAGGGTCAAGTAAAATTAGCAGTCCCAATTTTATTGATTATCACTTTTTTTGGATTTTTAGTAAAAATGCACGTTCCTATCGGGGAGTCAATTCCTTTAAGCTCCTATGTGATCAAAATCAGAGGTAGAGAGGCGGAAAAGCAATGCAAGCGATCAAAACGATGATGGATGCTAAAGCGTAAATGCTCACCTTGCCTCCAGCACTCTACATGCAAGGATGCTTAGCAGAATTGAAACCTATCTATATGCAAATGCAAAGCCGATGAAATCGCCCTAAGTTTCAAAAATTGCTATTAGCGGGAAGAACCACAAGTTGACCGTCAATCCTCAACCCTAGAGTCCGGTCTAGGCTCACCCCTCCTCTGCTCAACAAATTGAGGGTAGGAGAAAGCGCTTTGCGGGGAGAGCTCGCGGCGCGACGGATTGAAGATGATGAATCAACTGTTTAAATTTGACTAAGTCCAAACGATACTATAGGAGCATGCAAGGTATTAGGTGTTTGGCCTTAGTCTATCGCAAGCAATCCTAAAAGCTAAGGGCTCAATCACACAAAAGAAATAAAAATCGAAAAACAAAACAAAATAAAAAGAATGCGAGAAAAGCCGACAAAAACCGCGTCGAGCCCCCAAGTGAACAATCACTTGGAAATTAGGCTCAAGAGTCCAAGTCCGAGGGTACCTGTATTATTACAAATATAGGTCACTCTCTCACTTAAATTACAAAAAATAAATGCAATAAAATAAAAGCTCAGAAATTGTCTTCAAAATTTCCCTCCAAGTCCGCCTTGGTGCGAAGCCAAAGCCGCCTCACGTGGTTGCACGAGCGCTCCTGGAAAAGAAGTGCCTCCCTCGATCCGCGTACCTCGCACAAAACCAAACAAGAGGGTGGTCAGACAATTCAAATGATATATCAAAAATAAAGGAAATAAAATAGCGAAAAATAAAAGCCGCGAAATAGACAATCAATCACAATCACAACAAGACCCGAACTACGCGCTGTTGCTCCCCGGCAACGGCGCCATTTGATAAACACGGAGATCGACGGTCTTAAGTTCAACACAGAGCGTGAACTCAGTCGAAGTGTCGACCAATCAAAATCCGAGTTTGATCAACAATTAACCCACACTAAAGATCAACAAATTAGAACTAATGTGGAGTTAAAATTTATTTTTAACTCTGCACAAATGGTGTATAGTGTCAAGTATGCAGAGAGTTCGAACACAGGGAGCAAACAAGGTAGTTCAAGCAAAGATGCTCAAGTGTGTGTGTGATGTGTGGAGTGTCGACACTAAGCAAACAAATAAAGGAAATTTTTGTGGGTTTTTAATTTTTAAAATTTTTTTATTTAATTTTTAATTTTATAATTTTGTATTTTGATTTTTAATTTACTGATTTTATATTTTCTTTTTGTATTTTATATTTTTATATTTTCTTTTTCAATATTGGAAATTAAAGACAATGTAATAAAAGGGAAACTAAAGTATTTATAAAAATGGATAAAAATACTCAAAAATAAGGAAATAAAGTCTTTTTGGTCTTTTTATACTTTTTTACTATTTTTGTGATTTTTGGGTAATTTTTAGAATGTTTTTGGTATTTTTAATTATCAAAATAAAGAAAACAGTAGTAAAAAGCAAGGCTGAAACTTAAAATGGAGAAATAAATTAATAAACAGTAGCAAAAATTCTCCAAATTAATTTTCACTTAAAGATAATAAAACAAAGAAAATTCAGGAAAAGAAAAGACTATTTTTGGATTTTTTATGGATTTTATAAATTTTTATGAAGGTTTTTAGAGTTTTGCAATTTTTAAGAGTTTGGTTTTGTATTTTTTAATGATTTTTGGTCTGAAATTAAAACACACGAAAAGGAACAAAATATATTTTTTTGGGATTTTTCTGGAGTGTTTTTATATTTTTTAGTATTTTCTAAGCTAGACAGTGCACAAAAAGCAAGTTTTTGATTTTTAATAAATATAAAAATAAAGTAAAATCAAAAACTAAATATGTGGCGTGAAAGTACACGTGTCCAGGAGCTTAAGTCTATTTTTGTGGAATTTTTGGACTTAAAATGAAGCCCTAATTAAATCATTCAAGCACACAAAAGTTAAAGGCCTGGGAGGGACTATATTGCAAATAGATAAAACTAGGAGGACACGCCTGCAATTTTCGCACAAAATTACTACTGAATTAAATATCTTTTAGACCAAACACGAATACCCCAAAGCCGCAAGGGTTTTATTGCAAAAACTCCCAGGCTCACGTGCGTTACACGCGCGCCTGGGAGGGGCACGGATGTAATATCTTGAAAGCTCGGGGGCTTAGATGCAAAATAACCAGAAATATATAACGTGACAAAATACTTAATGGACTAAAAACTAAAACCCAAAACTACAAGGGCCCTGCCCGCAAAATGTCCACGCGCACGTGCCACGCACGTGCGCTGGGATGGCAAGGGGTAAAATGTAAATACGGAAACTGCAGGGGGTTTTTGGCAAAATTTACAAAAGTTTTAAAAGGCAGATGAAGGTTCTAAGTTCTAATATTAAAATACAAAAATGTCGTGGGCTAGGAATGCAAAATACCCACGACCTGGGCGCGATCGGACGGTGTGGCTTCCGCCACTAATCCACGTGTAAGCACAAAAGAGCCCGATGCCCCTTCGCTTCCTGTGGCCACGATTAGATCGCCGCAGGGGAATCAACGGTCAAGGATGATGGCGATCCAACGCTGGCTGCGTCACCTGGGCCGGTCCTTCGATCCGACGGCTGTGGACACGGCGGGAAGAACTGAAGATGAACTCGCCCCAGGAGAGTTTAGATCTAGGATTGCTTGCTCCTCCGGCCTCCTCTAAGCCCTCTAATGGTACCTTCCTGCTCCTGATGTTGTCCCGCGACTAGGAGACTCCTCAAAAATGGCCAACACCGCCGGAAGACGACCGGCGACGTAAGGCCGACTGGAGCTCCTCCTCTTGGTTCGAGCACCTGCAACAAAGTGTTTTTCTGGTTAAGTCCTGCAAGGGAGCAGTTAGAGCAAAAATGCGGAGCCCAGAAGAGCTCCCGGAGGTGGAATAGGCGAATGGAGGTGAGGTAGGCGCTCGTCGGAGCAAGCTCCGACGAGGTGGATTCGCGGGTGATCTGATGGAAGTGAGGCGAATCGGAACGTGGAGGATGGTTTCTACGTCTACCAGAGATATAAAGGAAACAAGAAAAAGAAGAGGAAAACTTCCCTCAAATGGCGTTGACCACGAGGAAGGGACCTCGACGGCCGTATGGCCGGAGGTGATGGAACTCGGCGCTAGGTGCTCCGCCGCACCTCTCCTGAGATGGGGGAGGACTCCCCTGTCACTGGGGATCAACCCTCGACCCTCACCCGGAGGATTTTGGCGCCCAAGCCGGTTCAAGGGGAAAAGGAAGAAGGAGGTTGGGTTTTGAAATGTGGTCGACGGGCGAGTTTCGAGGCTCGATCACGGGCGGATAGAGAAGATCCAAGAGGATCTGATAGGCTGGCGAGCTAGGTGGTAGTTCCAGGTACCACTTTCATGAAGAGACCCTCTTCCATCGAGCAACGCACTGATGGCGAAAAAATCGAGAAAGTTGGGTCGTCGGGCTTCTGACAAAGGGGCCAGGCTGGGGTCAGAGAGTTGACCCGAGGTCAACTCTCCAGCCCACCCGGTTGGTCCACGTGGACCAACCAGGAAAAAGCCTGGAAAAATATCTTATAAAATTAAAATAAAATAGTAAACCATTTTATTTAATTATGGTCAAAAAATAAAAAATGCTTATAATTTTATAAATTATTTTATAGTGATTTTTATTTATTTTTATGGGATGTATTTTTACAAATTGCTCTTATACCCCTATATAGGTATATTATCTACATATTTTATTTTTTTATTTTTATTTTGTGATTTTAATTTTATTATTTTTATTTCTTATTTTATAAAATTATAAAATACTTTTATGTACATAAATATATTTTTATTTTATTTTATTGATATATTTTGTATATTTAATAAAATGGAAATGTATTTTATATAGGTATAAGTGTATGTATAATACCTATGTATCAAATATACAAGTATTTTTATTTGAGTTTTAATGAAGTTTTTATTCTGATTTTAATATACATAATTATTATAAGTATTATTTGCAACATTATAAAAATATAAAATTATAAAAATAATAAATAAATAATAAATCGAATATTTTAATATGTACAAGTATACAATGGGGGTCCAAAAGTCAACTTTCAAACCGTAGCTCCGCCAAATGCGAAACCACCGCCATTAATTAGCTTATTTTCTTCTATATACAATTAAAGGTGAGTTTGATGCATTTGGAGTTTTTATTTGTGAGATACAGGTCTGGGAAGTTGGGATTCTGGATTTTTATTCAGACCATAACTTTTTATCTGTACATTATTTTTGAGTGAAATAAATTTTGTATTTTTCTTTATTAAATTATCTACAAATTTCATGTACAAAGTTTCTTTATTTGATGTATAAAAAGTGGAACCAAAAATAGGTCCCAAAATGAATAAAGAATGAATAAAATGTGTAGGTATTTTTTCTGTTTCTGACCTTATCTCCCCCTACTTTATTCCTTGTCGACCTATTCATCAAGATGCCTAGGTCTCGGGGGTTTCGGGTCATAAAATATTTACAATATTTTATTCTTTTTCTTTTCTTTATTTATTCTATAATTTTGGCCTTAATTACAGTAATTTATACACTATTTGGATGCACATGCATGAATGCTAAGATGCTTGATTTAAGGCTATTTACAGGTATTTGCTAGGGTTTTTGGTGCCAAAATGATAGAATAAAGATGATGAAATGTGGATTCATCACTAATCATGATTAGTAAATATTGATCATAGATTAGTAGGTATTAATTATAATTAAGATAATCATGATCAGTACTAATTAATCACATTAGCACTAATGAAGCATCATTAGGAAAATCATGGGCTTCGTGATAAGCTTGGGCTTAATCATGGCCTTGATAGCCCATGGTTTTGACGATGACGGGGTGACTGATTGGGTACGTACTACACAATAGGAGAACAATGATTCACCAATCCTAGTGACCGGGCATCGACTGGGATGGCACGTAGGCATCCCGAAGGCCTATAAGTACCCCACCTACATACTCTTTATTATCTATGACTTCCATTCCATCCTCCACCACCTCAGGGTTAGGGATGAGAAGCTGAGAAAAGGGGAGGGAAGCAGGAAAGAAGTGATAGCAAAGTATTGCCGGGATTAAGAGGAGAAGGAAGACGGAGCACTCCCCTCCTCGATGGGTTCGAGGAGGAGGTAAGTAGATCTGTTTAATTCATGTTTCAATATGTTTCTTCAAAGACTCAGTGTTTTTTTAGTATCTCTAGATATAAGGGGAAACTGTACCAAAATATTTCCTAAAATAACTTTCGATATAAGGGGAAACTCTACCGAAATGTTTCCGGAAATATCTTCCGATATAAGCGAAAAATATGCCGAAGTTTTCCTTGGAATATCACTTTATATAATGGGAGACTTTACGTGAAATTTCCTTGAAATATCACTCGATGTAAGGGGAAAATCTATCAAAATTTTGAGAGAATTCATGTTCTTCGTATTCTTCATTCGTTCTTCATGTTCTCATCATTCTTCATCCGTTCTCCACGTTATTCATGCATTATTCATGTTCTTGACTCGTAAATATAATTTAACCAATTCATGAGATGTCCCTAGTTGAACACAAATCAAGGTAGATTGACTCAACTGGGAAGTTAAAACGGTCAAATAATAGGAATTTTGTCTCTTGTTGTTGGATTTTCAAGTTAAATTGGATAAAATTATTACTTATTATGTTATTTATTGTAAAGAATGTTCACATGCTTGCTTCATGATTTACTCTAAAATAATTTCTAAGATAGAATTGGTGTAATGAATCATTCTTGTAGCTGTTATGAGTTACATGCAATATTATACCAATATTAGATGAAAAATTATATGGCTTAAAGTGGATCCGGTAACGATTGTTGCACTATCTTCTACGATAAGGATGACTTGGAGTACATACTATTGGTCGGGCATGCACCTGTATATTTGTCAGAAGAGCATATACATTAGCAAGCCACACCTAGGTGGCATACGGTTGCCCGAATATGTTGAGCATATGTAATAAATTATTTGCAATGTGTAATACTTGGTTGTCATTAAAGGAATTACTTATTAAAGATGTGATTGTTCCATGTTGAGGCACGAGTCGTTTAATAGCGGTTGAGTCACAACATATATTTAAAGTCACTGGTATATGTGATTAAAACTTAGCATATGTTTTTAAGCTACCGGGTCCTCGAGGATGGTGTACTTCCTTGTTTGACAAGTTGAAGGTCTGAAACCCTGGATAATAAAGCAAAAAAGGGAATTATACAGTAGTATTGGAGGATTGATTGAGGAGGCGTGTGACGATATAAGGTCACCAGATCAACTATATCTTCAATCTCGAAGTGTCCATATCACCAGAGTCCATGAGAGGTGAAGTAAAATACTGGACTAATCATCGACGTGGAATAGAAGGAATATGACTTAATGTAATGAGGAGAAATGAAACTTTATGGTATAATAAGTTTTGTTAAAATACTCTATTTATTTACTTTTTTCTTCTTCGTTGCTTAGCCCTCGCTAATCTCTATCTTATGATTTTTGAAAACTCAACAGTTATAAGAAAATCATCGCAAGGACCTTAGTCGGCTAGCGAACTGACCAACAATAATAGCTTCTATTATAAGGTAGTTAGTAGTTCTTCCTTAGTCAGCTAGCAAACTGGCCAACAATAATAGCTTCTAGTCTAAGGTAGTTAGTAGTTCTTTTGAGTCTTTTTCCTTCAGCTTGATACATATGTATAAGAAAATAGTGGGACGTGTTTTCTATGTAATCCTCATTTTGTAAATGGAATAAAAATGTGGGATGCTCTCTATGTAACATTTTTATTATAGTATGTTTCTGAATGTTAGCTGTTATTATTAGATAAAGCTATTGCTGAGTAGCCAGATATGTAAATGAGAGGATTCGATGATCTAGAATATGGGTCGTGACACTTGAGTATGTACATTTGACAGATCTATAAGTTGATGATACAAGAAGGCCTATATACCGGCAAGTTGATGTGCATATTAGGACATATGAGCTATATGATTTCTCGAAGGAATCAAATATGTTCATTGAACCATAAGATATGAGCTCACTCATGAGATAGTGGAAATAAACCAAGTTCCATTGATGGTCTTCTTCGTTAGAAAACAAGACAAGAATTTGAAAGTATGATATATGCTTTTGAAAAATATATAATCGATATGGTCTCATAATGATTGATTGAGAAACTTATTAATAAACCAAGAAGAAGACAATTAAATATGGATTTGGAATTGGGGTTTTATTATGTTCTTCCAATGTGTAGGATGTACGAGTATTGGGAATACTTAAGGATGATGTGATCTTAAAAGGTTTTATTCCAAGATGTTTCCATTCCAAGGGAAGGATGAAACATGAATGGATATTAGTGACTCCGCTTGGAGACCTAAATCTTAGAATCACAATCTTACTCTAGAGAGTTGGATAATAGATTATATTTGATCAAATTCAATAACAAGATTAAGATTTAGTTATATAGTCTGATCAGAAGATTGTAAGTGGTATGAATCCTAATATGAGATAAAATCTCAATATCAAGTCACTACATATGGTATATACAATCTTCCTGACCTTATCTCAATGGATGCTACAAAAAATCCTAATTGGGTTACGGTTCATACATTGAGAGATCAGTCAATATTAATGTTGATTAATGTTGATCATAATAATGTATGAATATGATTCACACATGTGAATACATTGATTAATATGAATATTAATTTACAATAATCAATCATGTGAATTTGATTCACTTTAAATTGGATGGACTTGCATATGGATATGATTTTCATAACCAATGTTAATATGAATTATATTCATAGTAAACATTGATTAAAGTGGATTATCTTTATATTTAATATGTGAATATTATTTTTATATATAAAAATACATAATTAACTTTAATATTAATTCACATTGATTATCCATAAAGTGAATTTGATTCACATATAATTACAAGACTTGTGTGTGAATTAGATTCACACATTCAATGTTAATATGGATTGGATTCACATTGATAAATGTAAATTGAATTTACATTTAGTTACAGGATGATGATTTTGATTAAATCCCTTGGAGGGTTGTATAATAATTATCATAAAATAATCACGAATTGTTTATTTTATAATTAATTGGCAGTAAATTACATTTCAAATTTAGTTAGGACTAAATAAAGAGTAGTGAGAGAATGGAAGTTGCTTTCCAACATCTTTCATCCATGGGGACGTCGGTATAGAGTAGGACTCTATGGTGGACCTCCACTATGTCTATTTTATCCCTTTTTTTTATGATGATAATATTGTATTATCTTCTTTTATAACTCTAAGGGCTTGGTTGGTAGGGGATACTGGATGATGATGGATTAATCTGTTCTATCCCTCATTTCTATTCGTTTGCAGGGATAGAATAAGTGGTATAAGGAGGGATAAATTATAATTATTTTCTATTCTTCATTTGTTCGAATAAGAAGGGATACGATATAGAAGTTAATATGTTAGATAAAATTGTAACATAAGCAGTAGTTATTTGTATTTTTATGGTGGGAAAGATTGATGATGGAGGGATAGAGTTTCAAACCATATCCCTCATGTTGACTTGAGAACGCAAATATCAACCATCTTCATAGGGATGGAAATTTTGTGGGATAATGAGGGATACAAGACATGTATCCCTCAAACAAACAAAGACGTAGTTGAAATAGGACTGAATCCTAGTAAAAATCAAGGATTCGACAAGGGTCTTATCACTCCACAAGGCGGATCAAAAGTCATCGAAGCGACCACTCACAGAACCGAACTAATTCAACAATTAACCCACAATATAGATAAAGCAATGCAAAATAAAATAAGGAGTTAAAATTTATTATAACTCTAAAAAATGTATCTATAGATGTACATATGTAGAATGTTGAACATAGAGAGACAAATCGGAATAGCAAGTATATTATCTATAAATAACGAATAAATAATACAAGTATATTTTGTACAATAATCCACAATTCACTAATTAAATAATCAATTAATGAATTTATGGGTTTTAATTAAATAAAATAATTCTTTTATATATATATATGGATTGTAAATTTTAAATTTTATATTTTCTTTTTATAATTTTTGAATTTTAGTTTCTTTTTCTTTTTAATTCATAATAAAGGTTTATATATAACTATATATACAATATACGGTAGTACAATTATAAGTATAACTAAAAATAACCAAAAATTGTAGGATAAAGTATTTTTATATTTCTTATATTTTTATAATGTTTTTGCTATTTTAAATGATTTTTGCTATATTTAGGTATTTTTAAATTAAAAATAGTCAAAAGTATTAACTAATTAAATATGTCAAATTGTTTTGCAATTTAAAAATATCAATTAAAGTCAAAATGTTCTAAATTATTTTCAATGAATAATGTATAATAAAAAGAAAATTTAGATATAGAAATAAATATTTTTGTAATTTTTAAAAGATTTTTTATAATTTTTATAAGGATTTTGGATCTTTTTAAATTTTTAGTGATTTTCTTCTATTTTTAGAGATATTTGGTCTGGAGGTATAAAATACAATAATAAACTAATACTATTTTTTGGAATTTTTAAATATTGTTTTTAAAATTTTTTGGATTTTGTAAAACAAATAAAAAATAAAATATACTCTATTGATTTTTAAATAGGAAAAATACCTAAAATGCAAATTAAAATTATAACATGAAGAGCAAGCAAACATGCACAGAACCCTATTTTCATATCTTTTGGAGCACATATGATATTTTTAGGAAATATAAACAATTACAAAAATTAAATGAACTATCAGGGGTATATTTGGTATTAAAATAAAAGTAGAGGCTATAATACAAATTACCCAAAGTTTTCAACTAAATTACAAAATTTACAAATTAAAATACAATATCAAAAACCCGCTAGGGTATCTTTGCAAAATGCCCAACTCTCGTGGGACGGCACGTGAGCAGAGCTAATATGGACAAAAATGAAATATGCAAATAGCTTAGGGGTCTTCTTGCAAATTCCTCACAAAATATAAAGCGTGATTTAAATATTATCGGACTAAGTAAAAATGTGACAAAATTAGGGGGAAGATACGCAATTTACCCCCCATGTGTGTTGGAACGGACGGCTCTGGATCTCCACTTGGACATCTGTCACGTCCTCCTTGCGCGATAACGCTTCGCAACACGACATATAGGATTAGATCCCTAGATGAGATCCAACAGATGAGGCACTTCTGATCTGACCGCAGCTGCTAACCTGAGCATTGCATATTCATCGAACTTTTGTGGAGGATGGTGGAAGAACACGGGAAGAACTCGCTCTTGGTAAGTTTGGATTCGTCGTAGCATGTGTCTCCGACCATCTGGAGCTCATTCGACCGTCTCTCCGTGTACCTGCAGTCATCGTGCACCTCCTAGGATGATCAAATGGGTCCGGGGGCTACTGATCAAGCCCTTAGAGCTTGATGTTCTCCGGTGAACCAGGGAGGATGCTCCTGATGCTGACAGCCCACAAATGGGCTCTTTAAGACCTATAAATAATATAGAAACTATTGCCGGACAAGGGGGAAAGTCTTGGCTATTATTTGGTGGAGGATTGGAGTGAAATGGATGGTGGCGGTAGGGTCTAGCGGACGGTGACGGAAGTGGACCTCGAAGGACCAGATCAAGGGTCGATCTAGGTGAGCCGGGTGGAGCGAAAGGTAGAGGAGAGTAGAGGTAAGGTATAAAGGTGTTTAGGTGGGTCAGAACAAGTGGAACATAACAGACAGAGATGGACGGAGCTTGAGAGCTCGGGTGATATCTAATTCCTAAGATCTAAGCTAGAACATTAATCAAAAGATAAATTAAGATACAAAATCGAAAGACTACAACTAAAGCTACCTATAAAGAGAGAAAACTGACCTTGAGCGACCAGAGGCCACGAGATGGAATAGTCGGGATCAAAGCTCCAGCGATGGGTTCGATACCACTCCTACGACAACTCTCCTCGTTGTAAAATGGTCAGGTGAGCTCACTATCACCAAGCTCTAGCCCTAGGTCACGGTCTGAAGAGAAGAAGCATAGCATAAGGGGACCAAGTTCGAATGAGCTCCCGTGAAGGTGTTATGTAAAGGGATGAAAAACACCATCTGATCACTTTATAACTGCAAAAGAGATAGAAAAGAGATTTTACGCGGTCGTTGTATCGACCACGTGAGTTTTACCAGAAAAGATTAAGGTTTAATCTTCTTTATTTTTATTTATACTCCTAAACTTAAGTGTATAGCGGTTAAACACGGGAGTGTCGAACTCAGGGAGGCAAACTGTTGAAACTAGGGTTAAACTATAGACAAACTAAGGTAAATGGTTTCCTAATTTTATATAATTTCTAATGATTTTTCTAAATTTTTATTTAATTTTTAAGAATTTTATATTGTTTTTTGTGATTTTTAAGTATTTTATTTATTTTTTTTATTTTAGATTTTTTTCTAATTTTTATTTAATTTTAATTTTGTTATTTTTATGTTTTAATTTTGTTTTTTCTATTTTTATGGATTTTAAAGGATTTTTAGGATTTTTAGAGAATTTGGATTATTTTTAAAAGGAAAAATTAAGTGTAAATTGAAAATTGTGACGTATTTTGAATTTTTAAAGTTAAAAAATTGTGAAAATATTTTTATTTGTTTTTATTAGAAAGAATGTGAAATTACGTTCAAAATGATATATTGTGCATGTTTAGGTTATTTTTCTTTATTTAGTTATGATTTTTACAAGTTTTTATGTATTTTATTTTTTAATTGGTTTTAATATTTGATTTTTTATTTTGTTTTAGGTTTATTATGTAAAATATAGTAAAATATGATAAGAGATACTTCAGGAAATTTTTATGTGATTTTTGAAAACATTTTTTTCTATTTTTTATGTGTTTTAATGTTTGTTATCTTTTTGTATTTTTTTAATGCTTTATTAAATTCTAAAAAGTATTTTTATATTTTTAAAATATTGTTTAATATTGTATATAGTGTACTACTTTATACGTATTTGTACTTTTATTATATTTTTATGTTTTTATATTTTATTTATGTAATATAGGGTATATATATTGTTTATATACAATGGATAAGGATGTTTTTGTTATTTTCTCGAAAATATGAGCGTGCATGATAATCTGCAAAATTTCGGGGGGGGGGGGCTTCCGTGCAAATTCCACAGAATCCGCGTCCTGCTCACGTGAGAACACCTGTAAGGGACCTGTTAGCAAATATCAGAAAGTGTTGGTGTTATTTGGCAATTTATCCAAGTATATCCGCTTCTCATGTGCAACACACACTGACGAGGACAGCGGCGGTTCGTTATGGGATCTCTGCGTGGTGTGATGGCGTCCGTCAGATATGTGACTGATCGGATGGGTGGCGTGCGGCTAGGATCGTTTCTATCTTGATGATCCAACAATTATCGTATGAGCATGATCGAATGGTTCTAAATACCTCTTGATCTAACGGTTTCTCTCCAACTCTCCTCGAGTATCGAGTGGTTTGTGATCGATCTATAGCTTCCTCATTTTCCCCCAAATCTATTTTCTCCAGGAAGCGGCGGGCGGCGGGCAGCTGCGGTCCTTGAGACGGTTCAGATCAGATGGCTTCATGTGCGTGAGAAGTTGCGGTACTCCCCGCTACAAGCAGTGGCTGATTTAAATCTTCAGAAGGCGTGTTGCTTGCATGTGTTCACGATGGAATCTTAAATCTCCCAATCGTGCTTCAATCAGATTGTATGGATTCAGATGAAGCGATAGAGCTCAAATGGCATAGGGAATATTCCAGTGATTCTCGACTATGCTACTGTTCATGTCTCAAACAATCAATGCAGTTCTCAGACGCATCCTTGTTTTGCTTACAAAGTATTCGGCTATGATAAATCTTCCCATATCTGAGGCTTTGGATCTACAGGTTTCAATCAGATGGCTCGAGGTGCGATTCCTCGACCAGTATGTCAACGAATACAAGGAGATGGATGGAGATCCTATAGCGAAGGCGGAGGATACAGATCTGAAGGAGGATGTGAGGGGGTTGGAGATGATATGGAGAAATGGAATCGAATTAGGGAGATAAGGCGATTTATGGTAAAAGTTTGAGTAGGTGTCAGATGGATTGGTAGGAGAAATGGCAGGATCAAAGAAGAATCGGTGTAAAAAGGAAGGAATCGAAATGGGAGAACTGAGGGAGAAGATGAATCAAAAGAAGAAGAGAAATGATCAGAGAAGGAGAACTGACTTGAGTGGAAAAGACAGTTCACCTATGGCTCGGAGCTGGAGAAGCTCCGATAGTTGTCATAGCCTCGATGCCCCGTGGAGTTTGCGGAGGCTTAGTGCAGCGGCCGAGCAAGGGCTTCTCGGTGATATCACCGAAATCTCGCTCAACGGACAGACAGTGACGTGGCTGTCACCTGCTTCAACTTGCACTCGGAACTTGACGGTGGAGGATGTATGCTAAAATGGCGGATCCCCTGGCGATGGAGGGGTCAGGTGTTATTTATAGATGACAGGGAGTCCGGTCACTGGGAGTGGTGACTGGATATGAAGGTGGTTGGAGGAACAACCGGTCGTTAGGTGGTTGGCGGTTGGCGGTTGGGAAGAGGAGAGGCGGAGGAGGAAGAAGATGGAAGAAGACGACGGGGGGCAGGAATCAGTAAAATTGGAGAGAGGGAGGGAAGAAAGAGAGAGAGAAAATGAGGGGAGAGAAAAATAGAATTAATGTAATTAATTAAATAATTAATAATTTTATTAAATAAATTAATTTCGTAATTAAATAGATAATTAATAATTATATATGATTAATAAATTATTTAAGAAATAAACTAAGTAATTAAGTATATAATTAAGTATATAATTAAGTAATTAAGTATTAATTAAATAAATAAGCATATAATTAAACAAATTAATCAATAATTAACTAGTTAAAAGATATATATAAATAATTAATTAAATTAGAATGTTTATTTAATTAAATATATATTAAGTATATAAATTAACCTATATAAAATAATAATATATTACGGTACATTGTACACAATATACCAATACAGACCTGAAAATCACATTTTTCATATTAACTCTGATTTTAGCAAAACTAGCGTCATTTTGTAGATAATTTAATAATATGAATTTTAAAATTAAGTTTACTCAATTCGGAGTTCACACTGCCTAGTTATGAGGTCCGGAAAATTTAGGTAGCGGCTTCGAGGCTTCAAGTTTTATTGGTATTTTAACTTAGTTATATTTTTATATTTTTCTATACAATTTAGGAAGATTTTAGGGGGAAATTAAGTTAATTATATTCATGGTTAATTAATTAAAAATACGAAAACTTTCTACATATAGTACATATAGACAACGGGTCTCAAGCACCAAAACTCACCGGTTTTATTCGATTCTTTTTTTGATATTTTTAATAAATAGTACTAAGTATAAAACAAAATTTAAAAGTGAGTTTGGTCCGTTTGGACTTCTATAAATAGTTATGAACCTCGGAAGTCAGCTTTTGTGGCTTTTTCGATCCATTACGGTTAATTATTTTATGACGAAGTATTTTTTTGATATTTTTATAAAATAATATATATTTTTATGAGCAACTTTTACAAAAAGAAGTGTTTTTGTTTGAGATAATCTTGATGATAAATAAAATAGGTGAAGTATTTACAATATGGAAAATGGGTAAGTTATATTTTTTGAACTTTGTTTCCTTGATATTTTATGTTAGGATCCTTATTTCCTCCTACTTATTTCTTTTGTCGACCCGGTCAATATTATCCAGGTCTCGAGGTTAGGATTAGTCTGTATATATTTTATATATCCATCCTTCTTTTCTTTTATTTTTCTTTTTATCTTTTTATTCTTTTACTGCGGTAAAATAAGTGTTAAATATAAGATTAATATTTGTGGTTAGAATGATAAGTAATTGGAATTAGTGGACATTTACATGTATTTTACCAAGGATTGTAGCCAAAATGAAAGAATAAAGGCGATGAATCATGGACTCATCAAGGGATGATAAAATAGAGGTGATCGGCTCAATTCAGTGATGCAAAGAATGAGGAGATGTATGTGCATGAAAGGTTGAGGATCGAGATGAAAATTCAAAGAAGAAATAAAAAACTTAAGGAATCGAACAATAAAAAATCGAGGAAGAGGATGCAAAATGAGGTCTGATAAGCCTCGACTTTGGGTCAGAGGAGTTGACCCAAGTCAATCGAATAATATTTTTATTTTGTATTTTAAATTTATTATTTTATACACTTAATTTATATAATTTTAACTCATTTAAATACACTCAAATATATTTTTATTGTATTTTTCTGATGTTATTTGTACATTTAAATAAATATAGGTATAAATTATATAGGTATATGTATAGTATATTCATCTATTTATTATTATATACTATTAATGTGTGTATTTTTTATGATTTGATTTTATTATAAATATATATATATACTATAAATAATATTTATAAAATTATAAAAATATAAAATTATGAAAAATATAAAGAATAAAATAAAAGGAATTTTTTATTCAGGTATATTATACAATATGGGTCCAAAACCAAACTTTTGCATCTTAATTCTAAATTAAATGAAACCACCTTCATTAAATAGCTAATAAAAAGTTATATACAATTAGAGTGACTTTTATGCTTTTTGAGTTCATATGGAGAAGATATGGGTCTGGGAAGTTTGGGTTTTGGATTGTTATTCTGAATGTAGAATATGCATTGTATTTTTTTTGTGAAATCAATTTTGTATTTTTCTATGTATTTTTATCTACAACTTTCATGTACAAAGTTTATTTATTTGAGGTATAAAAAATAAAAAATAAAATAGGTCTCAAAAATGAATTATTGGTCATTTATGAATTAGGGGTTCTTTTATTTCTTGGCACTTATGTCCCCCTACTTTATTCCTTGTCGACCTGGTCATCATGATGCCTAGGTCTCAGGGTTTACAGTCTTAAAATATCTTCGAGATTTTAATTTATTTTCTTTTATTCTTTATTTTGGCTTTAAATACAATATTTTATACAGTATTTGTACAAAAAATAATAGATATTAATTTGTACAAAATAATGATATTTACATGTATTTAACTAGGGTTGAAGGACGAAATGAAAGAATAAAGGTGATGAAATCGTGATTCATCACCCCTCTATGCCTTTTCTCGTCCATAGCAAACACTTATGCTTAATAAGTGCAGAAAATAAAATAAAGAACAGGAATGGAAAGAACTTGGATTGATTTTAACTCTTTAACTTGTCTTCGTAAAATCAAAGTTTGGAGGTTCGTCAAACCTTTGGACTTTAAGTTTGGTCATAACTTTAGACTTAACAACCTTTTAAGAACCATAAAACTTTTCTCAAGTCTCCTCAATAGCCAAGTCTGAATAACTGAACCCATACGTAAACCCTTATGACTATGAATCCATCTTTGGCAGTGTGTGTAGTATGTAGCTCTACTCGGCTAAAGTGATAAAAGCAAGTCTTCTCCAACATGGTGACCTTAATTCCTCAATCCAGCAACTCTTTCCTCGAAAAGTGGGGTATTCTCTTCTAAGTTCAAGTATAATCGGCTCAAGAAGAGGAGGTGGGGTGAGGAATGGACAGTAGTCAATGTAGCTACCTATCCAAAGATACTTGACTAGTGTAGCCATGTTATCCGGATGTTGGCTCACATACATATGACTTTGAAGCTCAAGCTTGCTTATTGGCTATATACATGCTTCGATGGGAATTGATTTTTCTTGGAATGTTGCACATCTTTTCTTTTTGGAGTTTTTTATTTTTCTTTTTTTAATACTATATACAATGGGATTTACATATGGTCTTTTTCCTCGTGAGCTAGTAGACTATCTCTCTTTTAAAAACATTATTGCAACCCAAAACTTTTGTCATTAGACATCATGACTACTGGACCGTATTAAGGTACAATGAGCACAAATATATGACTTCTGATGTTTCCATTGGCTTGTGTCTCATGCCGGTAAATCTAGCCCTCTACCACTTCAACTGAGGTGAGCAAAATATAAGGTGCATGTGTGTAAGTTAGGTCATTATCAACAAGAATCATGCACGTGTTCCGAAAAATTCTACTTAGGCAGTCAAGATGACATTGAACCAAATTTCGTTGTCTCAAAGAATTAAGTCTAGCAGACCTGAAGTGTCTCAATTCAAGTTCATATAAGGCTCCCATGATTAAGTGGATTAAGGTCTAACTGAGATCAAATCTTTAGATTTTATTTAAACTTGTTCAATTATCAACATCAATCCGAAAAATGCAAATGTTATGTACGATGCATGGAAAATATTTTGTGATCCAATTTTCTAATTTTGAAATTGTTAGGGGTTTTTTAAAAAAGCTTTGCAAATTTTTATGTATTTTCTGAAAAGATTTTGCAAATATTTTTGGGATTTTAAATTTCATATATTTTTATAGATATTTTGCACATTTTTAGGTATTTTTCAAAAACAAAAGAAGTATGTGCAAATATTTACTTGGCTTGCTTCTTATTAATTACAAGAATTTTAGATTTAGGGATCTACAGGATTGTAGATATATAGGTTGTAAAGGATCTTTATTTGCTTGGATTACATACATAGTCCTCAAAACAATTTGAAAAGATTTTGCAAACATTTTGAAAACATTATTTTGCAAACTTATTTGACAAATAAATTTCACAAATATTTACAAAATTTAAAAATCATTTTACGAAGATTTTTCAAACAATATGTATAGATTTTTCAGAATATTTTTACAACCTTTTTCCAAACCACTTTCAAATAGATTTTCAAAATATTTTATCCAAATAAAGAAAAGAAATTTTTACAAACAAAATATTTTTACAATGGTTGAAAATATTTTACAAAACATTTTCCAAATAGTTTTCAAAAGATTTTCAGATTATTTTTCAAACATTTTGCAAAATTATTTTTAACATGATTAATTAATCAATATATAAAAAGGATTAGATGTGTGTTTTAATCTGTATTACTTGGCCATATTATTAAAAATACAAAAGTACAAATTATGGCTAAAGTATATACAGTGTATATACAACCCCCCCCAATACTTAGCTTGAGTTATGTCCTCATAGACTAGAAAGAAAAAAAGAAGACATAACTCGTACAGAGAATAGACGAGCCTATACTACAACAACTAAATGATAATGAATCAATGAATGAGAAGTCAACCATCCCCCATATACTTGGGATGAAATAATCCTAATTATAGCAGGTTGCATCTACATGCAAGGAGGGTTGAGGGTGGGAATAAACATATCACAACTCAGTCTATCTCCTCCTATACTTAGGGTAAAATATCCCTAAGTATAGACGGAAATAGGAGACAATTGAGGGGATCAAGAAAAGAATCCCATAAAAAGGAAAAATACTTATGGAGGATGTACGCATCACTCCCCCTATACTTAGGGTAAAAAAGTTCTAAGTATATGCAACAACAAGAGTGATGAAAGTAAATGAAGAATAAACACACGACTCATCCAACCCCTCCCCCCCCAACAATACTTAGGACAAAGTACGTCCTAAGTAAGGTAAGGAAGAAAACGAAAGCTGATATACCAAGTAGAGGCTATACAGAGATCAAGAAGGTAGAAAGCGTACCTTCCTGAGTGACCACTGAGGAATGGATCTAATAAGGTGAAGGTCGATATTACGATCCTCAGCTGACTCAAACTGATCAGGATCGACCTGATGAAGATCCTCATCAGACTCAAAGAGAAAAGGCACGAACTGATCAGTAGAAGTGGTGTGGTTAGGTTTGGTTTGGAAAGTCTCACAAATCTCAAAATAAAAAGGCATGAACTCATTGATGACACGCTTTGCAACTCGGTTTAACTATGCAAAATAATCAAGGGTCGTTGTGAACTGAATCACCAAGCGTAATTGAAGACACGCCAAGCGACTAAGGCAAAGGTATCTAGATGGTCGTTGCGACCTCGATCACTCGGCTATGTCAATCAAGAAAAATAGACCACCAATAGAATGAAAATCAACTCGAAAACACGGTAGCGGTCTTGCTATTAATTTAACCTGGTATAGCGACTAGGGTCGAACACAAGGAGCACGGATTGGTCTTACGGCCTACGAAGTAGTCAAAAAGGAATAAAAGGAAATAAAAGGATCGTTTTTGGTGGTTTTGAAATATTTTATATTTTTTTTGGATTTTTAAGATATTAAGAAAATAAGAAAAGCAACTAATCAACACACTTCAATAATTTATTTGATGCACTAAATTCAACCAAAAATTCTAACAAAAATATTTTTATGTGTTTTATAATTTTTAGTGTTTTTGGTGAATTTTTGGGATTTTTCTAATGTTTATTTAATTTTCTAAAAATCAAACAAGGACTAAAACTGTAGGTACTGTCCAGCCGAGCTAAAAGGACCTAGATAAAATATCTAGAAGCCCCAAATTAGCCTGGAGGTATTTTTCCTGTATAGAGAAGAAAACAAGGAAAAATTGGGCACCTAGATTATTATTTTTGGGTTTTTAATTTATTTACTAGAATTTTTATGAGATTTTGAGTGTTTTTCAATTTTATGTGTTTTAGATAATGAAAAATAGCCAAATTTGGCTAGAAAATCAAGCAAGCAAAGACAAACAGTAAGTAATTTTTTGTAATTTTTAGATGACTTTTAATATTTTTTGTGGCTTTTAAAGTCAGACAGTGAAGAAAATAGATGTTTTTGAATTTTTAAAAATATCAAATCAAAACAAAATTGTCCCCAAAAATTCCATAAAATTTTACACCATGGCAGGAGCCATGTTTCCAATTTTCATTGGATTTGGAGTTGTTTTGCTATTTTATTCAAGAATAAAGAGGGGGCACTGTGCACAGGGACCTATGTGCAAATACCCGAAGTCCTGGGGGGTTTGGTGCAAATAACCCAGGTAAACACGTGCGTCGCACGTGCCTGAGGCACTCAGGGACCCAAATGTAAGGAAAATAAGTTCCGAGGGCTATTTGGTAACAGGTACCAAAAGCCCAAGGACTTGTCTGCAAATAACCCAAATATTAACGCACATACACAATTACTCTACGCACAGGGGTATAAATGCAATATCTCAAAACTATTCATTCATTAAGTAACATCCAGAACTACAAGGGCATCTAATGCAAATAACCCATACAACCACGTGACGAAGCACGTGTCATACAACGCACAGGGGCATAAATGCAAAGTAAATAAAGTACAGGGTCCTCTATGCAATTTTACCAAAAACTAAACAACTTTACTAAATAATTATAGGCCTAAATGTGAAATAAAATAAACAGGAGGGCCTAAGGGTAGTTTACCCTTTATTAATGCGGCCGATGGATGCGCGCCACGTGGTGCATCGGACGGTGTAGGACGACGGGCGCTCCACAGCTGCGCTCCTCAGGCGAATCCGACGACGAGGGTTCCACCACGTGTTGGATCGGACGGGTGAGGGTATCGGTGGCTAACCCTCGCGCATCGGGCGATCCAGATCACCTCTCCAAAATCTGACGGTGGCTGCTCCTCCGGGAATGAACGACCCAGATGAAAATTGGAGGTCGAGGATGATCGGACGATCGGGGAGGATACCGGAAGAACAGTTGGCCAGCGAAGTTTGCCGGTCCAAGGTGCACGCTCCTGACCTCCCCTGCTGCGCCTGAAGATCGGAGAAGCTCCGGCGTGACGCTCCGCAGCTACTGGTGGTCTCCGATGACCCAGCCAAGCTCTGGAGAGCTCCGACGAGGTCGGCGGAGATGAAGCTCCTGGATCTGATGGTCCAAGCCCTCAGATAGGCTTGGATGTACCTGCAAAGACAACCAAGAGACTCGCGGGTCGAGGGTAAACTGCCTCGACCCGGTTAGGCGGATGAAGGTGGACGGTGGTGCGATATGGGCGAGCTCCGGTGAGGGGGGTAGACGGAGGAGCTCGAATCCCAGCTCCTGTGCGAGCTGGGTTGGATGGAGGTATGGAGAAGGTGCGCGGGAGGAAGGTGGAGGTGACGATGGATTCCTATGATCGAATAGAACTATGGAGTGGTCGGAATCGGCGAAACACGTCGGCGAAAGGATTTGGGGGTAACCTAAAATTAGCAGAAAGGAAAGAACTACGGGGTTACCTGGGTGGACGACGAGACTGGGGGTGAGCAGGCGATGCTCTGGGTCGTCGCCTCGAGGAGCATCTCCCTCCGAGGCTCGAGCTCTGGCTCTGGGCGGAGCAAGGCGGCGATACTCGCCGGATCAATGGAATCCGGTCCCTCTCCTCGCTTCAACAGCACGGGAAGCAAGCTGTCACTCTCACTCACGCGCTGGAGCTCACTGGGGGTGGAAGCGAATGGCCAAAGATGGGAATAGAGGTGGCGGAGCTCGGCTTAAGTATGCTGGAGGGTCCGGGAAGAAGGGCGTGGGTAGGGCGATGGGGCGCGTGGATCCCGAGGCGAAGGCTCCGGCGAGGTTCTCGGGTATGACGTGAGCAATCCGGACCCGGGGTTTAGGCAAGAAGGAGTCGGGTCTGCATGGGAAAACTCCGAGAAGATGGGTCGGGCGTAGCAGACCCGTGAGAAGTGGTCCTGGGGGGGGGGGGTTGACCGGGCGGTCAACATCCCCCAGGGCCAATGGGTGAAGGCCAAGTGTAAAATATTTAAAAATTCAATAAAAAATAACAAATGGCCGAATTATGGAAAAGTCAAAACATGAAATATTTTTCTTTTAATTTTTGCTATTTTTTAGTGATTTTTAATTAATTTTTCAAAATAAAAATAGGGTATGTACATTTATATACATGGTATATTTACAAAGTATTTTTGGATTTTTAATTTTGTTCTTTTATTTTGTTTTTGTTTTAATTTATTTTATTTTATTAACTTACACTATATAATATAGGATATTTACAAGATTTTTTTGGAAATTAATTTTATTTATTTACAAGGCTAAATAAATATAGAAGGAGGTTCTATGTACATGGTGATATATACAAGTGGTGTTTTTGTTTTCTTTTTAATTTTTATATTTTTCTTTTGTTTTTATACTTATAAATATATACTAATATTTATAAACCTATTTAGTCTCTTTTTGTGAGGAAAATACTTTTATTTTATTTACATAAATATTTATACCCATGAGCCCCTATCTCCCTCTACTTTGGCTTTTATGCGGTCAGGCCCATGCTGAGCCCTCCCTTGGGTTAGGTTGCTCAATATTTATTCTAAATATTTTCCTCTTTTTCTTTTTAATCTTTATTCTTCTATTTTTGCACAAAAACATGCTAATTATAGGTTTCTACACAATGCATGCTTTTGGTAATTATTTCTATTTACAACTATCTACATGCATTTGCAAAGGTTTTTGTAGCTAAAATATAAGAATAAAGAGTGATGAATGAGTATTCATCACCCCCCTATACTTAACTTTGTTAGTCCCTTAGCAAACACTTATTTGAAAAAGAAGTGAAAAAGAAAGAAAGAAAAAGAAAAAGAGAATGTACATGGATCAAGGTTGATTATTAAACTTGCCTTCATTAAATTAAGGTATGGAGCTTGATAAGATCTTTGGATTATTAATGTGTCGGAACCTTATTTGGACTTAAGTTTAAAACTCAACAGCCTCTAAGTTCCACTAATCTATAACCAAGACTCCTCAATGCTCCAGATCAGAACAAGTCATCAAACACAAACCCTGAAGACCATGAATCTTTTCTTGTCCTGTGAATGTGAGGTCTAAGCTCTCCACCTCAGAAATGGTAACTTGACAACCCTCCTCAACAAGGTAACTCTATGACCTCAATCTGGCCACTCTTTCCTCGAGGAGCGGGGTATTCCCTTCTAAGTTCAAGTTCAACCGGCTCAAGAAGAGGAGGAAGAAGAGAATGGGTCAAGGCCAGTGTAGCCATGTACCCTTGGGAGCTTGACCAGTGTAGCCAAGTCTCCCTGTTGCAAGCTACATCAGGTGGATCATGAAACTCAAGCTTTGCTTCTTGCACTCTATATACATACTCCGGTGGGATTATCATTTTCTATCAGACCCACCACTTTTTTAGAGTTATTTTCTTTTTGCACATTTTTTTTCAAGTGCATCTCTACAATATATACATGTGCATCATATATACAAGGAGTTTTTCCTCTTGAGCCAGTAGACTATCCCTCTTTTGAAGCTTTATTGCAACCCACAACTCCCGTCGTTAGACCTCATGGCAACCAGACCAAGTTGAGACGCACTTCCTTCACTAAAAGAAGAAGAGAGGTTCCGCCTAGAAGTACTACCCTCATATGCTACCCCAAGTCAAGGAAGACTGCCTCCTCACCACCTCATCCGTAGAGAGCTCGGTGCATAGTGTTGGTGTCCAAGTAAAGCCATTGTCTATATGAGTCATGTGTTGTTGTTAAGTGTTCTACTTAGGCTCATTGAGATGACATGTGATCATAGCCTAGTGGACTCAAAGAATTAAGTCACCATGGACCTGAAAAGCCTTAAACCTAAGCCCTATAAGGTTCCTCTTAGAAATTAGGTGGATTAAGATCTTAATCAAGCTCCATTTCTCAATTTGATTCCAGTCTAGTTTAAATGTCAACTATCATCCAGAAAAACTATATACATATGTACAAAAGATGCTATTTACACAAATTTTTACAAACATGTAAATTTTTTGAAAAATGCTTTGAAATCATGAATGGATGATGCATGAAGTGCGAGTTTTGCAAAAAAAATATTTACACACATTTACACAAGATTTTTGCAAACTTTTGATTTTCAAAACATTTTGGAAAAATTTTGTACTATATACATAATTTTGATAAGAAAATATTTACACAAGCTTTACACAAAAGATTTTTGAAATCGTTTTTACAAAAATAATTTGTACACTGGCTATTTATGTGCAAATAAAAGAATGTTTATGTACATGAAAAAATTTTAATTTTTGTGATCTTTTAGGGTTTTTGGTTTTTAGCCATTTTATTTATTTACACACTCACACAAAGTACGAGTTATGGCTAAAGTATATATGAAATATATACACACCCCCCTATATTAGCTCGAACGATGTCCTCAGAGTCAAGAGCGATGAAGAAGACATAACTCGTGCTAGGTATAGGGAAGTGAAAAGAAAGGCTATATTCAAAGATAAATGAATGAAATAGAAAGTCAAGAAGGTCTCGGATCTTCCCCCTATACTTAGGATCAAGTAATCCTAAGTATAGCAGGTTGTACACTAAGGGAAAACCGAGGGTAGAATGTACATGGCCTATTCCCCCTATACTTAGGGTAAAATATCCCTAAGTATAGGCAACAAAAACAGGGGTAGGCAGAAACAAAAGAAATACCCGAAGGTCTCGCATCCCCCTATACTTAGGGTAGAGTGCTCCCTAAGTATAGCCTAATCACAAGATGAATAAAGGGATGTGGGACAAAAGAATGTAGTGATATGGACATCTGGATCTATACAGGGCGGAAGAACGATGAAACTCAGGCGTGAGATGCATTAGATGTGAGTCAAAGACCACATCTCACGCAAAATGAATAGGGGCAAGATCGACGACCCGCGGCTCATGATCTAGAAATGGCTTGAGCCGCTGGCCGTTCACTCGAAAGGTACTCTCAGAAGACAACTCGGATATACCAATGCTACCGTTGTCGTGTACCTTTCTGACCAAGTAGGGTCCCTTCCATTTGCTCTGTAGCTTCCCTGGAAATAAACGTAGCCTCGCATCAAACATCCATACTCTCTGTCCAACCTCAAAATGCTTGTGGCTGATATGAGAATCATGCCACTCCTTCACTCTCTCCTTATACTGTAGGCTGTTTGAGAAAGCGGTATCTCTCAACTCCTCCAGGGCTGCTAACTCTGCCCTCCTCTGGTCTCCCATACCATCTGGATCCATAAGAATATCTGTAACTACCCATAGTGACATGTGCCTCAACTCAACAGGCAAATGGCACAGCTTGCCATATACGAGGCGAAAGGGAGATGTGCCCAATGGTGTCTTGAAAGACGTCCTATATGCCAACAAGACCGAGTCCAAAAGCTGTGACCAATCCTTTCGGTCAGGGCGGACGACTTTCTGCAATATAGTCTTGATCTCCCTATTCGACACCTCGGCTAGACCATTCGTCTGTGGATGGTAAGGTGTAGCAACACGATGGTCTATACCAAACTCGCTAGCAAGGGCCTTCACCTGGTCGTTGATGAAATGAGACCCCCCATCAGAAATCAAAACTCGTGGAACCCCGAACCGCGTGATGATGTGCCTTCTCAAAAATCTGCAAACTGTCCTCGCATCAGCGGCTCGGGCGGGGATAGCCTCAACCCAACGAC
The DNA here is from genome assembly GCA_037367405.1 of Ottelia alismoides. NCBI lineage: Eukaryota > Viridiplantae > Streptophyta > Magnoliopsida > Alismatales > Hydrocharitaceae > Ottelia > Ottelia alismoides. The sequence goes on along the minus strand of JAZKJV010010488.1, from coordinate 675,668 downwards.
TAACATAATCCACGGCCAACAGAATGTACTCAAATCCCTGACTCTTAGGGAATGGACCCATGAAATCGATGCCCCATGCGTCAAAAACCTCACAGAAGTGAATGGGCTGCATCAGCATCATATCACGCTGTCCACAAGTGCCCATCCTCTGACAGTCAGTACACCTCTTCACGAACTCATCAGAGTCCTTGAAGAGGATAGGCCACCACAAGCCGGATTGGAGCACTTTCTGTGTCGTTCTCCTCCCAGAATGATGTCCTCCTGCCTCAAGCTTGTGGCAGTAAGTGAGGACGCTATGGTGTTCCTCCTGAGGAATACACCGACGCCAGACGCTATCCCCTCCTTCGTGGTAAAGGATGGGATCCTCCCAGTGGTAGGACTTGGCCTTCGCAAGGAAGGTCTCAAGCCTCTGCCTGGGCCAATCTTGTGGGACTTTCCCAGCAAAGAGAAAGTTCACAATATCGGCATACCACGGTAGTGAGGCGATAGCAAGGATCGCCTCATCTGGGAAGGTCTCACAAATGGGATCAATCTGCTCAGACTCCTCAGGCTGCTCTATACGGGAGAGGTGATCCGCCACCACATTCTTGACTCCAGGCTTATCCTTGATCTCAATGTCGAACTCCTGGAGTAGAAGGATCCATCTAGTGAGTCTGGCCTTGGCATCCTTCTTTGCCATGAGGTACCTGATGGCGGTGTGATCTGTGTACAAGGTCAATCTATATCCAATGATATAAGATCGAAACTTATCTAGGGCGAATACTACAGCTAGCATCTCCTTCTCTGTGACCGTGTAATTCCGCTGGGCAGAATCCAATGTGCGGCTAGCATAGTGGATAGCAAACGGGACTCCATCCCTCCTCTGTCCCAGCACGTCCCCTACGGAAAAATCGGAGGCATCCGTCATGATCTCGAATGGGAGAGACCAATCAGGCGGCTGGAGGACAGGAGCCTCAATCACACACTGCTGGAGAGTCGCGAAGGACGAAAGACACTTGTCATCGACAAGGAACTCGATGTCTTTCGTCAAGAGGTCAGTCAATGGCCGGGCAATCCTGCTGAAATCATGAATGAATCTCCGATAAAATCCAACGTGCCCCAGGAATGACCGTAGCTGCCTCAAATTGGACGGCAGTGCGAGTTTTCTAATGACATCAACCTTGGACGGATCAACCTCCATGCCCCTGTTGGAGATGATATGGCCAAGCACCGTCCCTTGAGTCACCATGAAGTGACTCTTCTCCCAAGAAAGAACCAAATGGTACTCAATACATCGCTGGAGTACTCGGTCTAGGCAGTTAAGACAGGAGTCGAATCCGTCGCCGTAGACCGAGAAATCGTCCATGAAGACCTCCAAACACTCCCCTACCATGTCTGAAAAGATCGACAGCATGCATCTCTGAAAAGTCGCAGGGGCATTGCATAGCCCAAATGGCATGCGTCGAAAGGCATATGTACCGAAGGGACGGGTAAAGGTGGTCTTCTCCTGATCCTCAGGAGCGATGGCCACCTGGTTGTAGCCCGAGTACCCATCCAGGAAGCAATAATGGCTCTTCCCTGCCAGTCTCTCAATGATCTGGTCAATAAAAGGCAGGGGGAAATGGTCCTTCTTGGTGGCCTGGTTGAGTCTCCTGTAGTCAACACAGACCCGCCAAGAGGTGGATACTCGTGTAGCAATCTCCTCTCCCGACTCACTGATCATAGTCGTGATGCCCGTCTTCTTGGGCACCACATGCAAGGGGCTGGCCCACTTGGAGTTGGAAATGGGATAAATGAAATCTGCGCTCCACCATTTTGATATTTCCTTCATCACGACCTCTCTCAGGTTGGGGTTTAGTCGCTGCTGGAACTCACGCAACGGCTTCGCCCCCTCCTCGAGATAGATATGGTGGGAGCACACTGATGGACTAATCCCATGGAGATCTTCTACGCTCCATCTGATTGCCTTGCGGTTCTTTTCAAGAACCCCCATCAAACAGGATTCCTGCTCTCCAGTCAGATCGACGGAGATGATGATTGGGTACATCTCAGGCTCGCCCGCAAGGAATCGATACTTCAGCGAAGTAGGGAGCGGCTTCAGCTCTGGACAGCTGGGTGCTGGCAAATCTGGCTTCAGAAGAAGGTGTGTGTATGCTGCTAAATCTGCCAAATCTGCCTGGGAGAAAGAAAACGAGCTCTCGCAAACTGGATCTAGAGGAGGCTGCTCAACTGTGCTGTCTCTGATCTGCTCTGCCTCTACCTCCTCCTCATCTGTAGGCTCTGGTGGACTCAGGTCTGGCATCTGATCATCACAATCTGCCCAATCAGACTCTGAATCTGAGGGATCTGCATCAAACAAGATGGCATCAGTACCACCGTAACACAAGGTGGCCTCAGTACCACCATCACTAGAAACCGTGTCGCGGTCAAGAACCGGCTCTGCTGCCTCTGTAGTATCCTGGACTAGGGTTGTGCTCTCCAAGCTCTCCTCTACTATCATCTCAGCATCAGCAGTGTCTGAAAATGAGAGGATGGCCTGTGCTACAGGGTCTGCCCATGCTGCTTCGTCATCTTTGATCACAAAATCACAGTCCTGGTGGATGTCTAACCCATCATCTGTCAGATGCTCTGTGTCTGTGCTGGCCTCTGAGCATGCTCTCTCTGGCTCTGTAGTCCTCGACCGTCTCTATTTGTACACTTTCGCCCTCGACACGAAAGTATACCTTCCCGCTATCATGATCAGTCACCGCCTTGGTTGTGGCCAAGAACGGACGACCAAGGATGATGGGGGTATCGGCCACTGAATCAGGGATCTCCATGTCCAACACTACGAAGTCCACGGGGAATTTCAGACCCTGAATAGTGACGATAACGTCTCGCAACAACCCCTTCGGCCTCTTGACAGATCGATCAGCAAACTGAAGGACTGTCCTGCTCTGTCTAAGAGTTCCCAACTCGAAGCGGTCGAGAAGGGCTGCCGGAAGGAGGTTGATAGATGATCCGCTATCTAATAGAGTCCGGTCGAACCTCTGCTCACTAATCTGACATCTGACATACGGGGCTCCTGAATCTGGCCTCTTGGCCGGCAGACGGTTCTGGATCGCGAAGCACGCGGCTTCCGTCAGCACATGAATCTCTGAAGTGTGGTTCCTCCTCCTCCTCCTAACTGTGGTCCTGTCTCTCAACGATCGCTGAAGAAGGGGGATGTGCTGCAAAGCCTCCTGAAGGGTCAGCTGTATGTGAAATCTGTCGATCATGCTCTGGCTGAACTCCTCCTGCCGTCTCTTTTTTGGGTCTTTTTCTCTTTTCTTCCCCTTCCCCATCTGAAGGGCTCTAGGGAAGGGGATCACAGGGTCCTTCTCAGATGAAGGACTAGGAATAGGTCTAGACGGCTCGACGGCCGGATCCGCACATACATCAATCACCACAGTGGGACCAGAAGAAACTAAACCTTTTCCTTTATTCAAAACAGTGTTCTGAGATACATGAGAATGATGAAAAACAACTGCTCTCTCTACAAAGACACCGGTGGCCTCAATACCACCACGGGCTGGTTGTGTTGGACGTCTCGCGGCCTCAGTACCGCGTGCTGGCTCGGCTACTCGGGTGGCGTCAGTACCACCTCCTCGAACTGGTGAAGCGGCGGCCTCAGTACCGCCGGTGGGATCAGCATCCTTGGTGGCATCAGTACCACCGTCATCATCGTGTGTGGCCTCAGTACCGCTCTCCTCCTCCTCATCTGGCGCCCTGGATGGATCCTTGTGTCGTCGCTCAGACGAGGCGCCGCCTGCTGGTGCTCTACCGCTCCTAAGTGTAACAAAATCAGCATCAAACAGATCTGAAGACATATCATCAAATGGATCACTAGGAGTGGTATGCTCAGTGTAAACTACCTGCTCAGACTTTCTCTTCAGGCTGTTCGGATTTGGCTCTATCTGTGCAGGGATGGCGGCCTTCCCTCTCATCAGGTCCCGCATCTCTTGGCGGAACTCGTCCATCTCCCGTCTAAAGGTAGCCTGCTGGTCCGTGAGGAGGCGGGCTATGTCGTCCTAGGCGGGGCTCTCATGGGAGCCCGACGGGTAGCCTCTCTGGTAATGAGGCTACTGGAACTGGTGTTGTTGCTGCTGAGAGGGATAGGAGGAAGGATGTTGCTGCCGGTGTGACTGGTGAGCCTGCTGCTCACGTATCCAAGACTATCCCTGCTGCTGATAGGGACGAGGAACGAAGGATGACTGCTGGTGTGGCTGGTAGGATGGGGGCTGCTGCTGCTGGTGATCCCTCTGCTGGCTATACTGCCCTCCCTGACCGGATGACTGCTGCTGGGGCTGGGGACCTCCACTCCCCCACCTAAATCCGGGATGGTCTCGTCGGATCCCAGGCTGGGGACGATCATACCAAATCCTGTTGACATCCATCAACGGCTCTGCATCGTACTGGGCTGGCGGGAGTACTGCCAGAGGCTGATCCGGCTGGTATACCACCATCTGCATGTCTGGAGATGGTGGGGACTGGTAAGAGGGTTGCTGCTGCTGGTACGGCTCCGCCTGTACAAGGTGAACCTGTCTAGGCTGCTGAAAGGAGCTGGAGCGCTGGGACGAGCTGCTGCTGCCGCCGGTATCGCCTCGCGACTGAAGACGGGGTTGTGAAGCCGTCTGTGCCTCCTGGAGACACATGAGCTGGGTCTTCATGTCGCTCAGAGTCTCTGCCATCTGCTCCATCTGCGTGATGCCCTGGCACTGCTTCTTCTCTATCAGCTCCATCCGATCCAACTTCTCGCTGATAATACCCATATCCGCAGCGGACGACTCTGCCTGTGCTGCTGCAACTGCGGATGAACTAGATGGACCGGCGTCGACCCGTGCTATCCTCTGGTACTGCACGGGTCCTGGCTGCTGCTGGGGTCTGCCCTGAGTATACAACCGGTTCTGGGACATCACCATATAGTTCTCGGCCATCTCCTCGTAGATGGCCCAGACCTGGTCGTGATCCTTGGCGAAATAGGACCCACCACAAGAAGCATTCACCAGGCCCTGGAGCTCTGGTGTCAGCCCGCTGAAGAAGCTCTGCACAAGGTTCGGCTTCGAGATATCATGGTGTGGGCATCGGTCAGTCAGCTCACGAAACCTCTCCCATGCCTCATGGAATTGCTCGTTGGGGAGCATGGAGAAGTTGCTGATGAGGGCTCTCGCTGCATTGGTCCGCACGAGTGGATAGTACTTGTTCAAGTACTCGGTGCGGAGCTGCTCCCAGGTGTAAACGAACTTCCCCAAATGCTTCAGCCAGGTGGATGCTCTGTCTGCTAGGGAGAAGGGGAAGGCGATCATCCTGATCGTGTCCTGGTCCACCTGACGGTCGTGGACAGTGCTGCAAATCATCAGAAACTCCTGGAGGTGGAGATGGGGCTCCTCAGTCGCAAGTCCGTGGAAGCGGGGGAGTAGCTGCAAAGTGTTCGGGGGGAACTTGAAGTCCCCACGATGGCTGGAAGTACTACCCAGTGGTGCGTCAGCGTCGATCCGGGGTTGTGTAACTCCCGCATCGGTCTCGGTGGTCCTCTGGCCACGGCTGCGGCGGTTGCGGCTGTTGCGGCTGCTGCGGCGGCTGCTGCATCAGCATCCTCTGGGATCCTCGGTCCCTCTCTCCTCTGGTCTCGCTCTGCTCTCTCAGCTCGCATCTGCTCCATCTCTCTCCTCATGTCGAGCATAAAAGCTCCCTGATCCCTCAGCTGCTGATGGACTGTATCTAGTGAGGCAATCAGGGTGGAGTTGATCGCACCATGATCCAATACGAAGTGCTCTCCACGGGTGCGATCCTCTGAACTGCCGGCCATGACGTCTGCAAAATCAAATGAGCCAAGCTCAGGTGCTATCAAATCTACTAATCTCTCCTCTGGCTCATGTCTCTCAGAACCAAAAGAAAGGGGGTCGAGGGGGAACAGGGCGGAATCGTACTCGGGCTCGGAGAGCTGGTCTCGGCTCTAACGGGCCAACCTAGATGATCGGGTAGACGTGCCCGAAAGCGGTGCAGCCAGAGGCTGCCTAAGAGAGCGTCTACCCATCATCTTGATCTGGTGAGTAGTGCAGATGAGATCTGGAAAAACTATGATCAAAATGCAAACCCCACTGTTCACCAACGCAACGCGAGCTGAAGACCGTAAAGGCTCGGTCAAATTATCTTGTCAGTTTTTATTAGGTGAATAATCAGTCTATCAGAGCGCTTACGTGACCTGTTAGGATACCCGATGCTACCCCAACCGACTGGCCTGCACGGAAGAGTCGGTAGTCAGTCAGGAATAACACCGGAGGGCTCTACCTAGTGTGCGGGTCACTCTCTCGCGCAATCAAACCAAACAATGAGGGGGTTGCTCTCCCCAAGACAAATTTTTAGGTGAAGTGTCTTTTAGGGTCAATAGTTTTAGCCAGTCCCAATTTTATGGTTTTCCTTTTTAATATTTTTCAATAAAAACAAAGGCCTAACGAATTTTTCGGTTCTCCTGGTTATTTAATCCAAAACAGGGGGGAGAAGACGAAAAAGCCGATGCGCGATGAAATCAATGATGCATGCTGAGATAGAAATGCGTACCTTGCCTCCAGCACTCTACATGCAAGTGATCCGCGCAGAATTTAAAGACTGAAAATAAACTACCCTATATGATGCAGCGGTGAAAACCGAGTCCTAGATGAGCAAGTCTACTCGCAGAACCGTCTAACTGGTCACCGACCTCCAAGCCAAAGGGTCCGGTCTCGGTCTACCCCTCCTCTTCCCGACACATCGGGGGTAGGAGAAAGCGCTTTATAGGGTAGACTACGGCACGTAGGCTACGAAGGAGATGAGTCAGTTATTTTTATTAATCAATTATTAGTAGGTCCAATTAAGCGCACTATAGGAACAGGCAAATAATTAGGTGTGGGATCCTACTAATTACGGCACAAGCAAGTATAAAATCCTAAATCTAGGGGCTCGATGAAAAACCGCTGAAAACCGTCAAAGGCGGTAAAAAGAAGAAGAAAAACAAAACCGCGAAAACACCTAAGGGTCCCCCGAGCACACCGGTGCTCGGCGAAACAGACCCGCTAAGCCAATCAAGTCCAAGAGTCTCTGAGTCCCTGTGTTATTACAATAATAATAAAATAAAAGGAAAAGAAAACCTAACTAAAACTCTCCCACTCAACTCTCCTCTCACGCTCTCCTGCGGCTCCGTACAGAAGGGAGCCGCCTCCGAGTCTCGCGGTTGCGTCCGCTTCTCGAAATCGGCCGCCTCGGTCCTCGGGCCCTCGCAAGAAAAGAGACAAGTGGTCAGACCAATAAAATAATCAAATAAGAAGAAAAATAAATGAAAATAAAATGAGGGTATATATGCAAAAATGCAAAATAAAATAAACACTCAAAATCAAACAAAAGCAAAAATAAAAGAAAATAAAATAAAACAAAATAAAGCAAAAATCAAATATAAACAAAAAGCCGCGAAAAGCCGCGGGCTCTGAAAGAGCCATGAAAAGCCGTGAAAACAAAAACGAAAATAAAATGAAAACTACTAAGCCATGCTCCCCGGCAACGGCGCCATTCTGAAGACACGCCAAGCAACTAAGGCAAAGGTATCTAGATGGTCGTTGCGACCTCGATCACTCGGCTATGTCAAACAAGAAAAATAGACCACCAATAGAATGAAAATCAACTCGAAAACACGGTAGCAGTCTTGCTATTAATTTAACCTGGTATAGCGACCAGGGTCGAACACAAGGAGCACAGATTGGCCTTACGGCCTATGAAGTAGTCAAAAAGGAATAAAAGGAAATAAAAGGATTGTTTTTGGTGGTTTTTAAATATTTTATATTTTTTTTGGTTTTTTAAGATATTAAGAAAATAAGAAAAGCAACTAATCAACACACTTCAACAATTTATTTAATGCACTAAAATTCAACCAAAAATTAACAAAAATATTTTTATGTGTTTTATAATTTTTAGTGTTTTTGGTGAATTTTTGGGATTTTTTTAATGTTTATTTAATTTTCTAAAAATCAAACAAGGACTAAAACTATAGGTACTGTCCATCCGAGCTAAAAGGACCTAGATAAAATATCTAGAAGCCCCAAATTAGCTGGAGGTATTTTTCATGTATAGAGAAAAAAACAAGGAAAAATTAGGCACCTAGATTATTATTTTTGGGTTTTTAATTTATTTACTAGACTTTTTATGAGATTTTGAGTGTTTTTCAATTTTTCTGTGTTTTAGATAATGAAAAATAGCCAAAATTGGCTAGAAAATCAAGCAAGCAAATACAAATAGTAAGTAATTTTTTGTAATTTTTAGATGATTTTTAATAATCTTTTTGTCGTTTTTAAAGTCAGACAGTGAAGAAAATAGATGTTTTTGAATTTTTAAAAATATCAAATCAAAACAAAATTATTCCCAAAAAATCCAGAAAATTTTACACCATGGCAGGAGCCATGTATCCAATTTTCATTGGATTTGGAGTTGTTTTGCTATTTTATTCAAGAATAAAGAGGGGGCACTGTGCACAGGGACCTATGTGCAAATACCCGAAGTCCTGGGGGGTCTGGTGCAAATAACCCAGGTAAACACGTGCGTCGCACGTGCCCGAGGCACCCAGGGACCCAAATGTAAGGAAAATAAGTTCCGAGGGCTATTTGGTAACAAGTACCAAAAGCCCAAGGACTTGTCTGCAAATAACCCAAATATTAACGCACATGCACAATTACTCTACGCACAGGGGTATAAATGCAATATCTCAAAACTATTCATTCATTAAGTAACATCCAGAACTACGAGGGCATCTAATGCAAATAACCCATACAACCACGTGACGAAGCACGTGTCATACAACGCACAGGGGCATAAATGCAAAGTAAATAAAGTGCAGGGTCCTCTATGCAATTTTACCAAAAACTAAACAACTATACTAAATAATTGCAGGACTAGCGAAATAAAATAAACAGGAGGGCCTAAGGGTAGTTTACCCTTTATTAATGCGGCCGATGGATGCGCGCCACGTGGTGCATCGGACGGTGTAGGACGACGGGCGCTCCACAGCTGCGCTCCTCAGGCGAATCCGACGACGGGGGTTCCGCCACGTGTTGGATCGGACGGGTGAGGGTATCGGTGGCTAACCCTCGCGCATCGGGCGGTCCAGATCACCTCTCCAAGATCTGACGGTGGCTGCTCCTCCAGGAATGAACGGCCCAGATGAAAACTGGAGGTCAAGGATGATCGGACGGTCGGGGAGGATACCTGAAGAACAGTTGGCCGGCGAAGTTCGTCGGTCTAAGGTGCACGCTCCTGACCTCCCCTGTTGCGCCTGAAGATCGGAGAAGCTCCGGCGTGACGCTCCGCAGCTACTGGTGGTCTCCGATGACCCAGCCGAGCTCTGGAGAGCTCCGGCGAGGTCGGCGGAGATGAAGCTCCTGGACCTGATGGTCCAAGCCCTCAGATAGGCTTGGATGTACCTACAAAGACAACCAGGAGACTCGCGGGTCGAGGGCAAACTGCCTCGACCCGGTTAGGTAGATGAAGGTGGACGGTGGTGCGATATGGGCGAGCTCCGGCGAGGGGGTAGACGGAGGAGCTCGAATCCCAGCTCCTGTGCGAGCTGGGTTGGATGGAGGTATGGAGAAGGTGCGCAGGAGGAAGGCGGAGGTGACGATGGATTCTGATGATCGAATAGAACTATGGAGTGGTCGGAATCGGTGAAACACGTTGGCGAAAGGATTTGGGGGTAATCTAAAATTAGCGGAAAGGAAAGAACTACGGGGTTACATGGGTGGACGACGAGACTGGGGGTGAGCAGGCGATGCTTTGGGTCGTCGCCTCAAGGAGCGTCTCCCTCCGAGGCTCGAGCTCCGGCTCTGGGCGGAGCAAGGCGGCGATACTCGCCGGATCAATGGAATATGTATAAAGCACTTAAGAGAAATCAACTAATGGAAAGAAAGCGGTCTTAGCTATTTAGTTTACCTGGTATAGCGCCACGGTCAAACACAAGGAGCACAATGGAAAAACTTAGCAGTCAAATTTCGAAGATAAAATTTTGAGCGGTTTTTATTTTTCTGTTTTTTTAATTTTTAAATAAGGCACAAGTCACAATATGCACACACACTCTTTTTATATTTTTCAAAATAGTCAAGAATGCTCAGAAAATTGCAAAAAATATATTTTTGGGTTTTACAGGTTTTAAAATATTTTTGATATTTTTTTAAGTTTTGCTGATGTTTTTGTGATTTTATAAAAATCAAACAGTGGAAATAAAAGTAAACAGTGCACAACCAAGAGTATTTTCAACTTAAAATTAATTTAATGCCTAAAACTCGTGGCAATGATTTTTATAAAAAAAATATACACCAATATCTACACCTAGGAACTAAAATCACTATTTTTTATTTTTCTAGAATTTTCTACAATTTTTCTAAGATTTTTAGTCTTTTACATTTTTTGATTTTTATAAATGGTTAATGCATGAAAATTGGATAGAAAATAAAAGATAGTAAAATACACCTAATCAATTTTTTGGAATTTTTAGACCAATATTCGAATTTTTATGATTTTTCAAATTTTAGGCAGAGAAAAGGACACTTTTTTTGAATTTTTTAAAATAGCAAATAAAGATAAATTGCCATGAAATTTATAAACAATGAAGAAGAACACAACAGGTGTATAACATGATTTTTCAAAAATTTGTTGATCACAAATGCTAATTATTCCAATGAATAGAACTTGCAATTTTAAAATCTGGAAGTGAGGAAAATCTGGAAGTGAGGGATAGAACTGCAAATATTTAAAGTTTTTGCATTGAATAATAACAAGAAATAAATTGAGGAGAAAATTGCAAATTACCCAAGTAACCACACACAAAACATGTGACTGTTTTTGGTAGGGGTCTTCTTTCAAATATGGAAACTTCCGGTGATGGTTTTACAATATTTCCAATTTCTTTAATATTTTAATCCATCTCCCTAGGGTTCCTTCTTCAATGCTTCTTTTCTTCAAAACAATAGGGACGATGGCAGCGATGGGGTCGCCCAGATGGAGAATGGGAGCGGAAGGTGGCCTTCGCGCGGAGGCAAGCAGTGGCGTGGCGCCTCGCGCTGGAGGCGACGCAGTGAGCGCTGGTCCAGGAGGGTGTGCGAGCTCTCGCACGAGCGGTGGAGTACCTCGCACGCTGGTGTTGCACAAGGGGAGGAGATGGTCGGTGGCGTTTCAGGTGCGGGGCGGAGGGTCGCGCGGTGCTGGTGGCATCGTTGGCTTTGCAGGTCTGTCGGACAGCTCCTTCGCAAGATGATTGCTGGCGAGGTGCTCGACGATGGGGAGACGGGAGAGCTTGAGATGGCGGAGGCGCAATGGAGGGTCGGAGGAGGAGGCAATCACACCTCGTCGGTGGCGGCACGGCTGGGTGCCGGTGGTAGGCGGTGTCGGGTGCTAGTTGTTGCCGCCCTCTCTTTTTTTTCATTTTATTTATTTAATTTTTTTGCAAATTGTAAGTTAGAAATTTCAAAAAACTTTTCTTTTTTTTGAAAAAAATAGTAACAATAACAGTATTTTTATTTTTTATTTCCTACAAAACAAATGTTAGAGAAACAACTATAATTTTTTATATTTTTTGTATATTTTTTTAAAAGAAACAAAGTAGAGAGCATGAACGGATGTGGATCTGATGAAGCGGTAGAGATAGATCTGGATCTCTGACCACCGTGCATGGTCGGAGGTGATAGATTATGTGAGATAGAATGTGAAATGTAGATATCGTAAAATGAGATGAAAAATTGGTGGTGGATTGGATTGGATAAATTTTTAGGAATTTAAGATCTAAATTTTACTCAAAAAATCAAATCACAAATTAAGTCTAATATTAATCTAGGAAAAATAATGGAAAATAAAATTGGATCTCACCTCAGGATCGGATACGCCGTGATGGCCTGAATGAGAGCCGACTCGCTGTCACGAGACGGCTCGAAGGCTAGACACTCTTTTTCGACAAGATTGCTCTCAGAGATCATGCTCCTCTCCACCAAAGATTGATCAAATTGTGAAAGACGGAGGAGGAGCTCAATAAAAAGAAGAAGAAAATTCAAAAAGAAAAATATGTACAAAAAGGAATGTAATTTGTGATTATTCAAATAAATTAATTAAATTAATTAATTAATTCAAAATAGAATTCGGAATTAAATAAAATAATTAAAATAATTAATCTACAAAATTAAATAGCCACCTTAATAGTAGTTATTTAAGGTAAAAAATCAAATCTTTATATACAAGGTAAGTTTTCAAATCAAATAAATGAATAAATTAATAATAAATCCAAATTTCGTAACTATATTAAATGAAATAATTAATGTTAGATATTATTTTTTGGTGATTTTTATGTAAGGAAATTAGTTATATATAAGTATTATATACATAGCACAATATACACATATACAAATAAGGAATTATTTTAAATGATTTTTTAAAAAATTTATTTTTTATTTTTATTCTATTTTTTAATATGAAGAGAATATTTACAATTATGTACATTATGTATATGAATAAATATATACAATAAGTAAGTTGTAAAATTACACAAACCACCAAACCGACTTTTCAACCGTAACTCCCAAAATTATGAAACTACATCCATTTGAAAGATAATTTAATTTAGAGTACAATGAAAGTGAGTTTAATTCAATTTGAGTTCATATGGAGCCGGAATTGGTCTTTCAATTATCGTTTCACGGCTTTTTTCTGAGTGTGATTATTTGTAATTGTACCTTATTTTATTTTGCAATTATTTTTATTATTTACAAAATATTTTTATTTAGAAATATTTAATTTGAGGTCAATTTATATACAGATAAAATAGTGTAAGTTTTTTATAAATTTACAAGGAAAAATATTTACATATTATTTTTGGATTTTTGAATTAAAGACCCTATATCCCCCTACTTTATTCTTGGTCGATCAGGTCAAGTCTTAACCTTCTCTCGGGGGTTCGGATCAGTCTGCATTTATTTCGTAAATACATCCATTATTTTCTTTACTTTTTCTTTTCTTTTTTATTCTTTTATTTGAATATAAGCAGTTGTTAAAATGCATATTTAATAAATGCATGCAGAATGCTAATTTCATGAAATTAGTGGATATTTACATGTATTTGACTAATGAAATAAAGTTAAAATAAAAGAATAAAGGTGATGAATCATGGATTCATCATTCCCCTATATTTTACCTTTGCTAGTCCTTAGCAAACACTTACTTGGAAATAAGTTGAAAAAAAATAAAGAACAAAAAGAAAGAAATTAGAACAATGTTGACTTTTAAACTTATCTTCATAAAATTGTAGTATGGAGCTTTGTCGGACCTTTGGATTATTAGTGTGGCGGAACCTTAATGAGAGATGGATTTAAAACCTAACAGCTTCTAAGTTCCACAAGACTCCTATTCAGGTCTCCTCAACAGTCAGGCAAAACAAGTCTACATACACAAATTCTTATGACTATGAATCTTTACTTGTATGTATAAGTGAAATATAGCTCCTCATCTCAAAAAGTAGTAAAGAAACGGTCTCTCTCAACAAGTTAACTCTAGTCCCCCGATCTAGCAACTCTTCTAAGTGTTGTTGTGTTGGTTGGGTAATTTTTATAGAAAAAATATTTTGTTTTATTTATACTCCTAAAATTAGATGTGTATAGTGTTCAGTACGGGAGTGTCAAACTCAGGGAGGCAAACTGTTTAGAAACTAAGGTAAAATAAAAGAAACTAACAATGAGTTTTCTAATTTCTATTTGTTTTTTTAGTAATTTTCTGGATTTTTAATTAATTTTTATTAATTTTATACTATTTTTATGATTTTAACATACCAATGTAAAAATATAGGATATAGATTTTATAATTTTTATTTAGTTTTATTTTGAGGTTTTTATGTGTTTTCAATTATTTTGTGATTTTTATGTAATTTTAGGAAATAGTTTGTGATTTTTATTTGGTGTTTAAAGTTAAAAATTCTTTTTATTTTGAAAACTGATTTTTAGTTTTATTTTAAAAAAGAAAATATTGAGAAAATATTTTTTATTTTGTTTTTATTAGAAACTAGGTGAAAATACCTTCAAAATTATATATTGTACATTTTATACGAATTTTATTGCATTAATTATGAGTTTTTAAAAGTTTTATGTATTTTTGTATTTTTTATTGGTTTTATTATTCGATTTTTATTTTACTTTTTTAGTTTATTCTATAAAATATAGTAAAATATATGAATGGTAATTTTTATAGAATTTTTAAATTTGTTTTATATTTTTTATGTGTTTTTAAAGATTGTGTATTTTTTATATTTTTAAAAATTATTTAGTGCTAGAAAATATTTTTATTTTTTCAAAAAATGATTAAATACTGTATATAGTATGAAATACAATATTTATACATATTTTTATTGTATCTTTATATTTTGTATTTTATTTACTATTTATATAATATGTATAATATAGTATACTATATAGGGGTATGGGTATGATAAAATTAGAAAGATTGGTGTGTGCGTGTGTGTGTGTGAAGAATACAGAAACTACAGGGCATATCTGCAATAATCCCAGGATCCACGTGCAGATCACGTGCAAGAGCAGATGTTGAGGACATGTTCATGAATTTCAGAAATATCGAGGGGATCGGTTCAAATGTTTAGCAATACACATGTGTTTCACGTGATCTTCTATCCCTGAACGTGTTGGTAATACCGAGGGCTTAACTGCAATATGTCCAAATATTATTGCAGACGCATGCGCAGCGCACGAGTCCATCGCTTATCGCAGATGTCATGGAGTGGTGTGGTGATGCTGGTGGCGACACGTGGCGTGTTGTAGGTCGTGCCATTGGACATGGATCGTACATTCCTCCTTTGATTTGGAGAATATGGTGTTCTACCCCATTTTGTTGAAGGGGTGGTTCGAGTGACTAGAGTGAATGCTCTAGGTTTCTATGTCCAGATCTAGAGGTGTAGCAGTTCTTCGATCAGATTGAGGCGAAGGCAGCAGAGCCCGTGCGCGCTGATTCAGATCCTAGATGTTGCAGGTGCCTGATGCAAATATGTGTCAGTATATTTTGCAATGTCAATGGGTCATTTGCTGATCTACGACTCAAACTCGAAAGGTGGTAATAGTCGTAATCGTCCTACGTACGATCCTTGAAGGAGAAGAAGATGACTCCCAAGTGGATCTCTCGATCTCCAAGCAGTAGCGAAGGAAGTCTTGGCCCTGTAGAAGTGTCAATGGCTCGAATACCTAGGCCCAAAACAACAGGGGAAATGGTGAATGAAATGGCTCCCACGGATGCGGATAAGGAGCCTCTAATTCCGACCACCATACGTGGCCGGAGGGGATTAGATATGAAGGGTAGAATAGAAATGATGGGGGATTTGAAGAGGGAATGATAATCGGAGTGGATCTAGCTTGAATCAAAGAGAAACATTGCAGAGAAATCGAAGAATAATAGAGGATATAGAGAAGAGAAGGGGAATTAGAGATGAGAACGAGGAAGAGATTAGAAGAAGATCTGATCTAACATGGAGAAAGGATGAAGTGAACGCATGTGGGCCGAGCTCGAAGAAGCTCCTGGTGGTTGTCGGCTCAACGTGCGGCGGACGCGGAGGCTTCCCGTGCGACGGAACGAACCTCGAAGCCAATGAAAATCACACCCTCCGTTGATCTCTTAAACTTGCTCGATGAGATGGAACGAAGCCTACTCTTCCTCTACCTCGGAGCTTCAGAAACTCTAAAGTTAATGGTGGATACCCCGAAGCTCGGAGGGGGTGGGGGTATAAATAGGGTTAGGTATCTTAGAGGGCAAGGAAGTGGGTACGGTCACCAGAGGAGAAGTCCGGTGACTGTGAGGTTGTTGAGTAAACATCGAACGACTGGGTTGTTGAGGTGGCTGATGGCTGGAGAAGAAAAAAAGGGTGATGACACGATGGAGAGAAGGAGGAAGGTGTGCATGGAGAGAGAAAAATAGGGATAAAAAATAAAATAATTAATTATTAATTATTAATTAATTAATATGGTAAATAATTAAATAAATAATTAGAATGGATTTATAATAATTAATTAAATTAATAAGTAATTAAAAATAAATAAATAAATAAAATGATTAAATAATTATAAATCAATAAATTTATTTATTTATTTTAATAAAAAAATATTAGTAAAGTATATAAATATAAGAAATGACATGTATTAAATAGAGTAAAATTAAGGTATATTGTACATTGTATACCAAAATGGTCCCAAAACCCACTTTTTGTATATTAATTCTGATTTTAGCAAAATCGGTGTCATTTGATAGATAGTTCGATAAAACTAACTTTAAAAGTGACTACGTCCGATTCGGAGTCCTTATAGACGAGTTATGAGGTTTAGAAAATTCAGATCACGGCTTCAGGGCTTCAGGATTTATTAGCATTTTCACTTAAGTTATATTTTTATATTCTTCTATAGATTTTTAGAAATACATTAGAAAAGAAATTAAGTTAAATGGAGTTAATAATAACTAATTAGAAAATCGGGAAGTGTTTACATATAGTACATATAGACAAAAGGGGTCCAAACGCTAAAATTCACTCATTTTATTCTAATATTTTTTCATATTTTTAATAAATAGTAATAGTTATAAAATGAATGTTTAAAAGGAGTTTGATCAATTTGGAGTTTTCTATAAATAGTTATGAACTATGTAAGTCAGTTTTTTTGGTTCATCATAATTAATTATTTTTATATTAAATAACTTCTCTGATATTTTTTATTAATATATATTTCTATAAATAAATATTGTGAAGAAGTATTTTGGTTTGAGATTTTCTTGGTGATAAATAAAATAGGTGAAATATTTACAAGATGAAAAATGTGTAAATATATTTTTATGATATAGGTTTTCTAACATTTTTATACATTATGATCTGTATCTCCCTCTACTCATTTATTTTGTCAACCAAGTCAATATTGACCCAGTCTCAGGTTTGGATCAGTCTGTATATATTAATATGCATCATTTATTTTCTTTTATTTTTATTTTTCCTCTTTATTATTTTATTTTGGATAAAATAAGTGTTAAATATATAATATTAATAAATGTAGTTAGAATGTTAATTAGTCGAAATTAGTGAATATTTACATGTATTTTACCAAGGATTTTAGCCAAAATGTAAGAATAAAGGCGACGAATCATAGATTCATCATTCCCCTATACTTTATCTTGCTAGTCCCTTAGCAAACACTTATTCAGTAAATAAGTGCAAGAAAAAAGAAAAATAAAAGAACTTAGAACATGCTTGTTTCTTTAAAATGAATCTCACTTCACCTAAAAATTAGAATTTGGAGTAGGCCTTTGTATTATTAGTGTGTCGGGACTCTAACAGAATTTTGATTTAAGCCTCGACAACCCTCAAGTTCCATAAATCCTTATCCAGGTTCACCTCAACATCTAGCTCAGATCCACCCATCCATCACGCAAACTTTTCGGCTTTGAAGGCAATTTGTACTGAGTGTGAAGGGTGTTAGCTCTTCCTTCTTAAAGAAGTGAAGAAATTGCACATCCCAGTTATACACTCCCGTTGGGCCCTCATCTAGCTACTTGATCCTCAAAGAAGGGGGTATTTCCTTCTAAGGTCAGGTCGTGTTGTGTCCACAATCGAGTAGAGAGAAAAAAAGAATGGGAAGAGAAATGGAGTGTGGGCCAGTGTAGTCACATCTTCTTGTGAAGCTCAACCAGTTTAGAAAAGTCTCCACTAAGATAATGCAGGCTTTTCTGAAGCTTGGACCATTGTGGTCATATTTGGATTTGTTTTATTTAGCTTCTTTTTAGTAGAAATTGATTGTTGCACTGTATAGATCTTTTGTGCCCCGATGGTTATAGAATCTTTTATTTCTGTCCATTTTTTGGGGTCTTGGAAAAAAATGTGTCAGCATATTCTTCTTTCATCCGAAGCTTTATTTCAAACCCACTCTCCCATCTTTAGACATTTGTACCACTAGACAAGGATGGAAATACACCACCAAAATGGATTGCCCTTTCACAACCCCATGCAAGTTGAGCTAAGTGTAGAGTGCATGAGTTCAAAATTGATCAAAATGGAGAAGAGTTAAACGGATGACATCAGGTGTCCTACTTAGGAAAGTTTAAGTTGAATTCAGTATCATGGAACCCAAAGAATTAAGTCGAATGACCTCAAGAGCCTTAATTGCACTTCATAATAAATTCCCTTTAGAATTAAGTGGATTCAGGCATAAACCAAGCTCCATCTCTCAGACTTATATCCATTCCGTTCAAGAATCAAACTTGTTCTGAAAAATATGAATGAATGCAACATATTTTTGTATGATGTGAATTTTTGGATTAAACTTTTTATGTGATTTTTACAGAATTTTACAAATTTTAATTAAATTTTAAGACTTTTAAATTTTTAGTAATTTTTTATAAGGAGTTAGTGGATTAATTCGATTTACACAACTTTTATTCACAAAATTTTAAATACTTAAGAACTTTAACTAGTATTTTAAAGTACTTTTATATAAAGATTTTAAGACATCTCTTTTAAGTCATGTTTACGGTTTTCTTTTGGCTTTTCAAAACCCAAACTATACACCCATACTTTTAGAGCTATATTATTAAAAATACAATAAAGTACAAGTTATGGCTTCTAAAGTGTATATAGAATATATATACGACACCCCCCTATACTTAGCGTTAACTATGTCCTCATAGTGACCAAAGAAGCAGGAAAGGAAGACATAATTTGAGATAAGTATAGAATGGTGAAAAGAATGCTATACTACAATGACCCAAATAACGAATAAACGAATAGAAGTTAATCATCCCCTCTATACTTGTGATCAAATAATCTTAAGAATAATAGACTCAAAAATGAAGATGATCGAGGTCAAGAGAATGTATACAATCAATGACTCGGCTTATCCCTCATATACTTAGGATAAAATATCCCTAAGTATAGAGAAGAATATCAACAGTTGAGGGACAGGCGAGAGAGCAAACGATACAAAAATTGAATACAATCAAGAGTCGATATGAGTGATATTACCCCCCCCATACTTAGGGTAAAGCACACCCTAAGTATAAGCAGCAACAAGGGTAATAAAACAGAATGATATGAACAACATAGTGTCTACACCACCCTATACTTAGGATAAAATTCATCCTAAGTATAGCAAAAATCCTAAGCGTGACCTACGGGTATAATACAGATGGAAGAAAGAAAGAATAAAATCAAAAACACGTATTTACAAAATGAACGTGAAAATTAGGTATGAGATGTAGAATGTGAAGAGTGAAGAACACATCTCATATAAAATGAATGGGAGCAACCTCAATGGTCGGCGACTCATGATCAAGAAAGGATTTCAAACGCTGACCATTGACTCGAAAGGTGGACTCATAAGACAACTCAGATATATCGATGTTGCCGTTCTCGTACACCTTTCTCACTAGATTCATGCCTTTCCACTTGCTCTGAAGTTTTCCTAGAAATGGCTTCAGTCTCTCATCGAATAGCCAAACTTTCTGATCAGGCTCGAACAGCTTATGGCTGATGTGTGCATCATGCCATTCTCTCATCCGCTTCTTATAGTGAAGGATACTCATGAAAGCTTCATCTCTTAATTCCTCCAAGGTTGCCAATTATGTCTGCCTCTGATCTGTTGCATCATATTGACAAAAATTACCTCTTTCACTGCCCACCATGAATTGTGATTGATTTCTACAAGTAAGTGGCATGGCTTGCCATAAACGAGTTGAAAGGGAGATGTATCCAAAAGTTGTGACCAATCCTTTCAGTCTGGGCAAACAACCTTCTGCAAGATCGTCTTAACATCCCTATTCGAAACTTAGGCTAGACCATTTGTCTGAGGATGATACGGAGTAGCAATCCGATGGTCTATACCGAACTCATTAGCAAGGGCCCTTACCTTGTCATTGATGAAGTGGCTACCCCCGTCTGATATCAGAACTCGAGGAACCCCGAACCGCAAAATGATGTGCTTTCTTAGGAACTTATGCATCAGCAGCTCGAGTAGGAATAGCCTCTACCCAACAAATCACATAATCTACAGCCAGAAGAATATACTCGAATCTCGGTCTCTTAGGGAATGGGCCCATAAAGTCGATAACCCATGCATCAAAGACTTCACAGAAGTGAATCGGCTGTGTCGATATCATATCTCTATGTCCACAAGTGTCCATCCTCTAATAGTTCTTACATCTCTTTACGAATGCATGGGCATCTACAACAAGAGTAGGCCACCGAACATCGGATTGAAGCACTTTCTGTGTTGTCCTCTTCCCTGAATGGTGTCCTCCAACTTCTAATTTATGACAATATGTAAGGACACTATCGTATTCCTCCTGAGGAATACACTAACGCCAGACAGAATCCACTCCTTCATGATAAAGGATAGAATCCTCCCAATGGTAAGACTTGGCTTTCATGAGGAAATTCTCGAGTCTCTGCCTGGACCAACCTTGTGGGACCTTTTTGTCAATAAGGAAGTTCATAATGTCAGCATACCATGGGAATGGGGCCACATCAAGAATCGCCTTATCTGAAAAGGTCTCCATGATGGGTGTATCGAACTCAGAAGTCTCAGGTATTTCTAGTTGGGAGAGGTGATCCACCACCACATTCTTGACTCCATGCTTATCCTTAATCTCGATATCGAACTCCTGGAGTAGAAGGATCCATCTGGTCAGACGCAACTTGGAATCCTTCTTATCCATTAAATACCTGAAGGTGGTATGTGTTTACCCAGAAATCGAGCGGTCGTATGTTCCACACAAGGCGGGAACACAGTCGTCGAGGTGACCATCAAGAAATCTGGATTAAGACAATAATTAATCCACAACAAATAATCAAGAAATGAAAAGCAGATGCGGAGTTAAAATTTATTATAACTCTATAACAAGGATGTGTATACGTGCAAGTATGTAGAGTTCGAACACAGGGAGCAAACAGCTAGATCGGGGCAAATAAATGCGGAAATGAATGATTGTGAACTAATTGTATATCTTTTTATTGTGGGTTTTTGAGTTTTAATTTTTTTTTATTTTATATTTTTGTCTTTTGATTTGTAATTTTCTGCTTTTATATTTTCTTTTTATATTTTATATATTTTTTTATATTTTTTAAATTATATAAAGCTATATATATGACATAAAAATAAACAAAAATAAGCAAAATAAAGAAAAAAAAACCTTTTTCGATTTTATATATTTTTTACTATTTTATGATTTTGTAAGAATTTTGCTAATTTTATATATTTTAAGGTCAAAAATACCCTAAACAGGGATAAAATAAAAACCCAAAATTAAAATGGAGATTAAAATATAAAACAGAGTCACAAATTCTCCAAATTAATATTAACATAAATATAATAATATAGAGAAAATTATAAAATAGAAAACATAATTTTTGGATTTTTTACAATTCTATATTTTTTATAATTATTTTTAGGGTTTTGTTATTTTTGGGTTTTCTTTTATATTTTTTAGTGATTTTTGCACTGAAGTTGTAAAATAAGTAAATAAATAAAAAATATATATATTTTTTGGAATTTTTCAAAAAGGTTTTTGATTTTTTTTATTTTCTTTTACAAACAGGGGTAAAAAGGTACTTTTTATAAATATTAAAAAGCTTCAAAATGCAAAATAAAAATATGTGCGTGAAAGAGCAATGCAACAGGAAGCTAACATCTATTTATTGGGATTTTTAGAGCAATATAGATGTATGAAATAAATACAAGAAATGAAAAGAAAATGCAACACTAGTAGGGTTTTTATGTAAATATCAAAAAGTGTAGGGGCTTGTATGCAATTTCCACAAAAACTTTATAACTGACTTTAAATATTACAAGAATTAAACGAAATAAATAAAGCTCCAAGGGCCCTCCTACAAAATGCCTAATGCACGTGTATAAACACGTGAGCCACTAGCGGGGACCAATACGTAAATACCAAAAAGATCGAGGTCCTCTTTGTAATTTTACCAAAATAATATAACTGAATTAAAAATTTTGCGAACTAATTATAAATACAAACTATGTTAGGGGTCCCATTGCAAAATCGCCACCTCACGTGATACGTCGCGTGAGGTAACGTGACGAGGACCGAAATGCAATTATCAAAAGTTAGGGGGCCTTTTTGCAAGATTTACAAAAAATCTTTAAACGGTAGGTGAAAGACTTAGCACTAACTAATAATACAAAATGTGCCTGGGTGCAGTTGCAAAATACCCAAGGCACGGTAGGAAGCGACGGTTTAGATCTTTATACTAATGCCACGTGTCACCTCCTGGTGGCCCGATGACGGTTCGCAAGCATGGCCTGGATTAGAAGGATGACGAAGATCGGGTAGTTGACATGCGGCCAAATCCAACACCAGTTGCTACGTTTGGTCAGCCGTTCTTGATCCGAAGGCGGAGAGATGCTGAGCACAAACAGGGACGCGCCTCCGGCGAGGCAAGCTTCTCCGGCCTCTATCTCTAGCCACCGACGGTCCTTGAGGCTCCAAAATAGGCCGGAACACTTCTGTGGTCTCCCTTAGTGTGCTGATGGCAGCGAAAAGAACCAACGACGGCCGGGGTGCTCACACGAGGTCAGCGGAGCAGTGAAGCTCCAGGAACCTCTATGGGACCTCAAAATCGCCCCTGGCACGAGTTGTGCTTCGAGACATGCAAGAGAGAGTCAAGAGGGTCAGGGGCAAACTATCACGACCCTCCAGTAGGCGAGAAAGGGCGGATGACGGAAGCAGTGGAGAAAAGGAGGTTCGCTGGAGCAAGCTCCAACGAATAGTGGATAAAGGTGGAATGGGAGTGAAATACCAAAAATAAAAAGCTAGCACTAGACCTAGGGTTAATCTAGGCTAGGAAATACAATAAAAAGGTAAGAAAAGGGCCTCACTTGGCCGGAGCCAAGGAAGAAGAACCTCATGACGGCGGCGACCGCTAGAGATGGTGGAGATCGGTAAAAACTTCATCGGATCTCGCTCCAAGTAGCTGGGGACACGCTTGTCACCCGCGTGATTCCAAACCAACTCAGAGGAGTTCATGGATTGGGAAAATGGGGTTCAAAAGTCGGGGGGAAGATCAAGGGGCCGGCTATGTACAAGACAGGGGCGGTAAGAAGAACGAGGATTCAGGAACGGCTCATTGATCCAATGCCCGAGACAATCATTAGGCGTGAATCACCTTTCAATGAGGAAGAGTAGTTGTGAAGAACGTATCGCAAAATGGTGAAAGGAGAAGCCTCGAAAAAATTGAGAAAATAGGCAAAAATGAGGTGTCGGACAATGGCAGACCTCGGTCAGAGAGTTAACCGAGGTCAACCAACTGGAGAATCTGGTTGGTCCACTTGGACCAACCAGAAAAAATCATTGGAAAAAATATTTGTAAATTCAATTAAAATAATAAATGATTTTATTAATTTTAGGTTATAAATTAAAAATTATTTATTACTTTCTAAATTATTTTATTATTATTTTTATTTATTTTTTAGATGCTTAGAATACAAGTTAGTTTTTAGGGGTTCATATATAGGTATATTCATCTATGTTTTTATGTATTTTATTTTTATTTTATATTTTTAATTTTATTAATTTAGTTTATTATTTTATAAAATTATAAATTATTTTAATATACTCAAATATATTTTTATTACATTTTTCTCATATAATATATATAATTAAATAAATAGAAGTATTATTTATATAGGTATAGTTATAAATATTTTACCTATGTATTTTATATGAGTATTTTATTTCATTTTTATTTATCATTTTATTCTTGTTTTAATATACACATATTATATAAATAATATTTTACAAAATTATAAAAAAAATATAAAATTATAAAAATAATGAATAATAAATAAAATGAATATTTTAATTAGTATAACTATACAATAGGGGTCCAAAATCTAACTTTCACATCGTAACTCCAAAAAATATGAAACTACCTTAAATAAATATCTTATTAAAAGTTATATATAATTAAAGTGATTTAATATATTTTGAGTTTTTATTTGAGAGATATGGGTTTGGAAAGTTGGGATTTTGGAAATCTATTCTGATCATAACTTTTTATCTGTATATTATTTTTGTATGAAATAAATTTTGTATTTTCTATATTTTATTATTTACAACTTTCATTTTCAAAATTTTTTATTTGAGGTATAAAAAGGGGAACTAAAAATAGGTCCCAAAAAAGTGAATTTCTATTGTATTTTGGCCATTATCTCCCCCTACTTTATTCCTTGTCAACCTAGTCATCGAGATGTCTAGGTCTCGGAGTTTTGGGTCATAAAATATTTTCAATATTTTATTTGTTTTCTTTTCTTTATTTATTCTATAATTTTGGCATTAAAAATTGTATTTTATACACTATTTACACAATGATGAATGAATCCTAAATGCATGAATTAAGGGTATTTACACGCATTTACTAGGGTTTTTAAGGTCAAAATAATAGAATAAAGGTCATGAAATGGAGATTCAACAGTATGATCAATGAAAATTGTAACTTTGGATCCTATGATGTGGGACCTAAATTTATCTAAGGCGAATACCACGGCGAGCATTTCTTTTATCTGTAACAGTATAATTCCGTTGAGCAGAATCCGAAGTCTTGCTAGTGTAGTGTATGGCGTATGGAAGGTCATCCCTCCTCTGTCCTAAAACAGACCCAACGGCAAAATCAGAGGCATCTGTCATGATCTCAAATGGGAGAGATCAATCAGGTGGATGAAGGAGAGGAGACTCTACAACCATTTTCTTGAAAATCTCGAAAGCTGAAAGGCAGTTACCATCAACAATAAACTCGGTGTCTTTCACTAGAAGATCAGATAACGGTCTGGGAACTTTGATGAAGTCTCGAATGAAACATCGGTAGAAACTGACATGCCCTAGAAAAGACTGTAACTGCTTCATATTGGACAGAGGATTGAGCTTCTTTATGATATCCACCTTGGTCAGATCGACCTCCATGCCTCTGTTGGAGATGATGTGACCAAGGACCATCCCTTGAGTCATCATAAAATGACTCTTCTCCTAAGAAATGATGAGGGTAACCTCAGTGCACCTCTGAAGCACGTGGTCTAGTCTAGAAAGACAGGAGTTGAAATAATTGTTATAGACCAAAAAATCATCCATGAAGACCTCCAAAAACGTCGCCTACCATATCCAAAAAAAATCGAAAGCATGCACCTATGGAATGTAGTCAAAGCATTACATAATCCAAAGGACATCTGTTTAAAAGCATGCGTTCCGAACGGACATGTGAACATTGTCTTTTCTTGGTCTTCAGGTGCGATGGCCACATGATTATATTTCGAGTACCCATCAAGAAAGCAATAATAGCTCTTCCCAACTAATCTCTCGATGATCTAATGAATGAACAATAGCGGGAAGTAACCTTCGTGGTCGCTTGATTCAAACGTTTGTAGTCCACACAGACTTGCTAAGAAGTCGGTACTCATGTAGCAATCTCCTCTCCGTCCTAATTTATAATTGTAGTGATACCCGTCTTGTTGGGAACCACATGTAATGTACTAACCCATTTAGCGTCGGAGATGGGATAAATAAAATCGATGCTCCACCACTTGGATATTTCCTTCATAACCACCTATCAAAGATTCGGGTTCAGCCTGCACTGAAACTCACGAGATGGTTTGGCATCATTCTCTAAAAAGATGTGGTGGGATCACAGAGCCAAACTAATACCACGGAGATCCTCTACTGACCACCTGATTGCCTTGCAGTTCTTTTCAAGAATCTCCATCAGATAAGATTCTTGATCTTTGATCAGATCGAATGTGATGATGACTGGATCCATTTTGGGATCTCCAGCAAGGAATCGATATTTCATGCTTTGAGGTAACGGTTTAAGCTCAAGGGGAGAAGGAACGGGGAGAGCTGGTTTGGCTAGAGCCTGTATATAGGCTACTAAGTCGGTATGCG
This sequence comes from Ottelia alismoides, assembly GCA_037367405.1. Classification (NCBI taxonomy): domain Eukaryota; kingdom Viridiplantae; phylum Streptophyta; class Magnoliopsida; order Alismatales; family Hydrocharitaceae; genus Ottelia; species Ottelia alismoides. Next base: position 649,706 of record JAZKJV010010488.1, on the reverse strand, counting down.
TAAGCTCATCCTGCTTTGACTCAGAATGATCTAGAGACTGCCCATCTGATAACTGACTCTACTGAACTAGTTTTGTGTCCAAGCTGGTTGTAGGCTCTTAGGATGAAGTCTGAAGTGAAAGGAACTCGACAAAACACTACCAAACAACATCCTCTAACTATGAATGTATTGATGACTGATCCTTAGGTGTGGTCGTTCACTTCTGACTCAGAGAGATCACAAATATCATGATAAACAGAGAAAGTACCAAAATCGTCTCCATCAACCTTGTCACTAATGGCTTCAAGACGGTGTTATCCAATCTCCCATCATCTAATATCTGAATCTCAGATTCTCCTGAAGGTGTGATGAAAGATCATGTGTTAGGTTTGGCCCATACTAATTCATTGTCTATCTGTACGAAATCACGGTCTCGACGACTATCAGGCTCATCCTCATCAGATGCTTGCTCTGACTCAACTGATTTAGCTCTAATGTCCCGGATCGTCTCTATATGTATCATCTCTCCCTGGATGCAAAAGTACACCTTCCCATTACCATAATAAAAAACGGTCTAACTGTCGCCAAAAATGGTCATCCTAATATGATTGGGGTATCGGTCACATATTCAGGGACCACCATGTCCAATACAACGAAGTCCACGGGGAATTTCAAACCTTGAATGGTGACGATAACGTCTTTAATTAATCCCTTCGGCCTCTTGACCGGTCTGTCAGCAAACTACAAGATCGTCCTGCTTGGTCGAAGAGGTTTGAACTCGAACTTGTCGAGTAAGGAAGAAGGAAGGAGATTAATTTATGATCTGTTATCTAAGAGAGTACAATCAAAAAGTCTGATCTAGAATCTCACATCTGATATATGATGCTCTTGTGTCTGATCGGTTGGCTAGTAGACAGTTCTAGATGGTGTGGCATGTTTCCTTGGTCAACACATGCATTTTTGAACAGTAATTGCGATGCATCTTCTTTCTTCGGACTGTAATACGCTTTTTGAGACCTTTCTACAGAAGAGGGATGTGTGCCAAGGATTCCGAAAGAGTGAGATGAATGGTAAATTTGTCTAGCATCTCTTTCGTGAAGTCAGCCATTTGATTCTTTTTTTGTTTTCCTTTTTATCTCCTTTCTCCAAGGGGGATTGCTTGGGAAAAAGGAATATGTACATTCTCCTTATTAGTTTGTACAACAGGAGGATCAGAGGAAGAATAAGAAAATATTTTTGGAAAATGGGGACTTGCTCTATGTAAATCATCATAGATAGACTCATGAGCCCCAGATGGATCAACTGTCTTGTCTTTATTTCTCTTTTTGGTTTTTCTCTTTTGTACATTTTTTTGTATTTTTCTATCATCATCACTATACAGAAAGAAAGGTAAAGTAATTGCATCGGTAACGAACTCTGGCTACTTTTTATTTATTTTGGTGGCATCAGCACCGCCGTCCAGTCCTCAAAGGGAGAGGCAGCATCAACACCGCCATTATTAGGCTCAACAGGCTCGCTTATATAATCAGGTATATCTTCATCGAGCCTAGTTAAGTTTCCGCATGCTACATCCAACCGCTCCTAAGAGAAATGAAATCAGTATTATCACAATAAAAGGAATCATCTGGAAATACATGTGACTGGAGGGTGGGTTTTGTTAAGTGTACCTGCTCTGATTTTCTCTTTAGACCATTCGGAATCAGCTCAATCTGAGTAGGAATGGCAGACTTCCCTTTGACGAGCTCAGTGACATGATTTTTAAACTCGTCCATTTCTCGTCTAAATGCGACCTGATGGTCGGCTATCAGACTCGCGAGATACTCTAGTGTTGGGTTCTCATGGAAAGCTCCATGAGACCCGGATGAGTCGCCTCGATGATATTAAGGTTGCTGCTGGGCCGATTACTGCTATGGAGTATAACATTGGAATTCAATGAAGAACAACTTTAAGTATCTGTTATGGACACAAGATTACACCTTGGTCTATGAATATGGTGATCTCCATGTCTTAGGATACACAGATTCAGACTTTCTATCAGATATAGATGAATGCAAGTCAACTTTAGGGTTTGTATTCTTGTTGAACGGTGGTGTTGTGAGATGAAGAAGCAAGAAGCAAGACACTACAGTTGATTCAACAACAGAAGTTGAATATAATGCCACATCGAATGGTGCAAAGGAGGTGGTGTGATTACACAAGTTCATCCTGAAACTTGGCATAGTTTCCTCTGATACACCCATCCCGATGCTCTGTGATAACATGGGAGCCATATCTTTGGCGAAGGAACCCATATGGCATCAGAAGAGCAAATACATAGAAAGGAAATACCACATCATTTGGGAGATTCAAAAGCATGGTGACATCGTCATCAACAAGGTGGCATCTACTGATAATGTTGTTGATTCCCTTACTAAACCTTTACCCCAAAAGAGTTTCGGCCATTGTGTAATGAGTATGGGTTTAAAGATTGTATAGGAATGGTTATGTGGGTAGTGGGAGATTGTTAGACATGTGCGTGATGAATCTCCATTTCATCACCTTTATTCTTTAATTTTGACCTTTAAACCCCAGTTAAATGCATGCAATTAATATTAATTTGTACAAGATATCATTCATTATTTATGCTGTGAATATTGTATAAAATTCTATATTTAAAGCCAAAATTATAGAATAAAGAAAAAAAGAAAAAGAATGAAATACTAAGGGTATTGAATGACCGTAAACCCTAGTACTTAGGCATCATGATGACTAGGTCGACAAGGAATAAATTAGGGAGATAAGGGTGAAAAATAACTCAAAACCCTTAATTTTTATTTGTCAATAAATAGGTTTTGGTACCCATTTCATTTTATTATTTCTATACCTCAAATCAATAAACATTGAACATGAAACTTATATATCAAAATACAAAGAAAAATACAAAATTTATTTCATATAAAAATAATACACAGTATACCCTAGGCACTATGAATAAAAAGCCACAAGGAAAACTTCACAAATCTGTATCTTTTCTATATGAACTCAAAATTCACAATATCACCGTTATTGTTCATAAAATTAAATTATCTATTTAATGAAGGTACTTTCATTCAATTTGGAGTTAAGATGTAAAAGTTGGGTTTTGGGCCCTCATTGTGCAATTTACCTGTATAAATAATCAAATTATTTATTCTTTACATTTTCACTTTATTATATTTTTATAATTTGCAAATATTATTTAGAACACATGTACATAATAAAAATAAACTAAAATAATAAAAAAATATACTAATATAAATAATTATACTATAATACATAAATGAAGTACACTTGTATATACCTATATAATAAATATACACATTTATTTAAGTATATGTATAGCTTTAGAAATATATAATAAAAATTTATTTATGTGTATTTAAATAAGTTATAAATATATAAAATAAGTGTATAAAATAATAAAATTTAAAATACATAGTATAATAAAATATATTATATTTAGGTAAATATATCTATATTTGTACATACAAAAAGTAACATATAATAAACTAACTCGAAAAAACAAATAAAAACCACCATAAAATACTACATAAAATAATAAATATTTTTTTATATTTGTAATAAAAAAATTAAATCATTTAATAGTTTAAATCGAATTAATAAGGAATTTATTTCTGTTTTATCCTCTTCTAGCTTACGTTGACCAATGAGGAGCAGGTCTGAGTTGACCTCGGTCAACTTCCCGCCCCTCATAAGTCTATTCTGTCTGACGTAGACCTCCTCAACTTTGCCAATTTCCTCCATTCAATTCTTTCATCCTTTTGACTCATTTTATTCATAGCTTTTGATCTTCGATCCTTGCTTTTTCATGCCACCTTGATTCCTCGATCGATGGATCATTGTTGTGGATGGAATCCCTAGTCAAAGACACCCTTGTACATATACCCTCACCAGAGCTTCCATGTCGCGACCCCAATTCCGAGCCGTCGGATCCTCCCATAATCGGATCTGGTTACTCAGCAACAATTCATTCAGCAATCACAGCTAACATTCAGAAACAGACTACAAATAAAGTATATTCGGAAGAAAGTATTTCAACACTTTGCCATTCATAAAAAAAAGTTCAGATGATACATTATCCCACTATAACCATTTACATATACATCAGCTTGAAAGGAAAATACACAAAAGATTACCAACTACCTTACAAAAGTAAAGTTATTGTAGCGGGCTGGATGTCTAGTATGTCAGCTGGATGGATTTTTAAAGTCCCTGCGATGGCTCACCGACACCTGTTGGGTTTTCTATAAATCATAGGATAAAAATTAGCGAATGCTAAGTAACGAAGAAGAGAAAAACAAACAAATTGTATAGTTTTACAAAACCTGTTATCACAAAAGTTTCATTCCTTCTCATTAATTTAAGTCTTATTCCTTTTCTATTCCACATCAGGGATTAGTCCAGGGGAACCCCACCATTCTTAGACTCCGAAGCTGTGGACCCTTCGGGATTGGAGATTGTGTTGATCTTGGTAAGCTTATGCTGTCGCACTTCGCCTCAACTAATCCTCCAATACAACCCTGACAATTTACTTTTCTTTTATTAAATAGGGTCTCAAACCCTCAGCCAGGAAAACAAATGAGCACACCGTCCTCGAGGACTCAGTTGCTTAAGACCTCAGGCTAACATTTAATCATATAACCTAACGGCTTTAAATACATATTATCGTGACCCAGCCGCTATTGAACCACCCGTGCCTCCACATGGCACGACCACATCTTCCGTCATTCAACCCGAAGATATTGGCTCCCGGTACCACGCGTTGTAAAACATTCATTTCGTGCGCACTTATCATAACAGGGCAACCGTGTACCACCTAGGTAGGGAAACGTCAATACAGGTTCCTTCCGACAAACCTACATGTTGCATGCCCGACCTATAGTTCTACTCCCAGTCATCCTTATCGTGACACATAATCCTTTTTAGGATCCAACTCAAACCACATCAATTCCCATGATGTAATTCTTTCGTTAAGTCTTCGATTTGCATAATCAGTAATACTTAGTATAGACTCACATATATATTATTCTTATGCATATATACTCGTATTTATGCCTGTTTTAACTCCCAAACCCTAACTTTCAAAGCCACCGAACCGATTTGATGCGTAAATCTTATTTTAGTGGGAATCACAAAGCAACAATTCAGACTTTATCAAAAATAGCCAAAATTAGGGTTCGTTATAGCACAGAACATAAAATCAAGAATTTCAATAATCTCGTTTGAAAATCCAACAGCAAAAGGAAGGAATTCATTACCTAATCGAGCTCTCTCTCGTGTATGCAGTGCTTTATCGTGTTTTGTTTTCAGAAATCGATGATTTAAGGCTCTTGAAATAATCGAATTTCATTTTCGTATCAAAAACGCTAAGAACGTGCGAAGAACGAACGAAGAACATGAAGAACACGAAGAACGCCAAGAACATATTTTCTCTTGAAATTTCGGCATAGCTTCCCCTTATATCGGGACATATTTCTCGGAAAATTTTGGCAGAGTTTCCCCTTATATCGGGATATATTTCAAAATAAAAATGAAAAGAGTTTCCTCTATAAAATCAATCGTGAGGAAAACAACAACAAAACTGAAAGAATATACTCAAATAACAAGAGATGAAGAATCGGTAGACACCGCGCATCTTAGGTGAGTGAATGTGTGACGAATCATAGGGTTCACTGACGTGCATAGCCGCTCGTACCTAAGTAGGGTATTACACAGATTTCTCCATCAAAATAACTATAAAAGCATAATTGAAAGAATAGAAACATAAGCGATGGAGAATCGGTAGACACCACGCGTCTTAGATGAGTGAATGTGTGGCGAATCATAGGGTCTACTGACGTGCATAGCCGCCCGCACCTAAGTAGGGTGTTACACAGATTTCTCCTCGAACCACAACAGAAAACGAATCGGAAAGAAAGATGAATCAAGAACAAAACTTGGAAGAAAAGAGGATGAATTGAAAGCGTAGCTTACGTAGCAAACTAATAGAGGATCATACCTTCCTCCTCCTCGTTCTCCCGGCAACGCTTTGCTAGCGCTCTTTCCCCGCCTCCCACTCCTCCTCCCGACCTCTCAACCCTAGCTCTTGGGTGGTGGTGGTGGTGGTAGTGGAAATCGTAGAGAATGAATTGGTAGGGGGTATTTATAGGCTCAGAAAACCACTAATCATGGTTATAAAACCATGGTTTAGACCTTAATCATGGTTTAGTGACCCATGGTTTTGGCCCATGGTTTTGGCTAAAGCCTGTCTCAAACTTGGGGCTTAAGTCAGAACATTCCAGATGAATCTAGATTCGCTAATGACGCTTAATTTACACTAATCGTGATTAACTTTCACTAATCGTGATTTAACTTTCGTGGCTTATGCTTATCTTTTGCTAACTATTGATTAGTATTTGTTAATGATCATTAGCGGTTTTCAATCTGTCATTAGTTTCTTTAATCACACTTAATTAGTCTTAATGACCGTCATTATGGGTTAATTACTTCTTAACCCTCCTTACTTCTCTTTCTTCCGAAAATCATAACAAATCGAAACGAAGTCCAATTCAAATGAAACAAATTCCGTTGGTTTTCTCTTAACGAGTCGGATCTTATGATATAGGATCCAAGGGATGAGCTTGTCAGGCTTGAAAATCGCACTCAAGCAGTGGTACGGAAATGCCAAGTTCATGGCTTTACAATTATAACAACCTTAAAGGAAGTCTCGTCCTCGAGACTAGAAATGCAGGCATAACAACCTTAAAGAGAATGAACGCCATTTCATTTATAAAGAAGATATACAATACATAGTGTTATTATTCAAACAAGTAGGGGTATTTCTCTCTCATTTCCGCCTCAGGTTCCCATGTGGCTTCTTCAAACTCTTGGTTCCGCCATAATATTTTAACTAGAGACACCTCTTTGTTTCTCAACTTCTTGATATCCCTTTCAAGTATTTGCACCGGTATCTCTTGGTATGTCAAGTCTGGCTCAACATGTAAATCATCATAACTTATCTTATGCTCTGGATTCCTAACGTACTTTCTCAGATTTGATACATGGAATACATCATGTATTGCCGGAAGATGTGGAGGAAGCACAAGTCTATAGGCAACTTTTCCAATCTGCTGAATAATTTCAAAGGGACCCACGAACCTGGGTGCTAACTTCCCACGCAAGCCAAACCTCTGAACACCCTTCATAGGTGATACTTTGAGAAATACAAAGTCACCTACCTCAAATTCAAGGTCTCTTCGCCTGGTATCACTATAACTTTTCTAGCAACTTTGAGCAGTCAATAGTCTTTCTCGAGCAAGCTCTACAGCTTCTCGTGTCTCTTGTAGTGTATCTAAATCATAAAGGTTATTTATCCCGACCTCTTGCCAACACAAAGGAGTAGTACACCTACGTCCATAAAGTGCTTCAAATGATGCCATGCCAATACTTGTATCGTAGCTGTTGTTGTATGTGAATTCTGCAAGAGGTAAATGGTTAATCCATGATCCCTTCCATTCTAAGGCACACGCTCGTAGCATATCCTCTAGTGTCTGAATCATACGTTCTGACTGACCATCTGTTTGTGGATGATATGTTGTACTCAAGCATAGTTGTGTACCTAAGGCTTTCATGAAGTTCTCCCAATAGTGTGAGGTGAATCATGAATCTCGATCAGAAACTACTTCCTTCGGAATACCATGGAGGCGAATCACATGTGTAATATATAACTCAGAAAGCTAGTCTGGAGTGGAAGATAAGCTTATCGGAATAAAGTGTGCTACCATTGTCAGACGATCTACTATAACCCAGATACTATCTTTGCTAACAGTCGTCTGAGGTAAGCCAGTAATGAAGTCCATGGAAATGCTTTCCCATTTCCATTCAGGTATAGGGAGGGGTTGCAATAAACCTAGTGGCTTTTGGTGTGAAGCCTTTACCTGCTGGCAGGTGAAACATGAATTCACAAACTCAGCAACATCTTTCTTCATTCTCGGCCACCAAAAGTATGAATAAAGATCCTTATACATCTCTGTAATTCCTGGATGAATAGATAATCTTGAGCAGTGCGCTTCACATAAGATGTCTTTCCTTAGTTCAGGTGTGTTTGGTACACAAACTCTATGATGGTTATACAGTAACCCATCTTGTATCAGGAATCCCTCTACCTCATTCTTCTCAAGTTGTTGTCTTAAGTCTTTGAGGACTGGATCATCCTCTAGTTCTTTCTTTATTTTATCCCAGATCTGCGGTTTATATCGGTGAGGAATAGTTATAGTATCGGCACTACTATCAAATGATTTCCATTCACTTAACGTTGATAGTAAACCCCAGAAGTGGATAGCACTTACCAACCCAGGTGAATAAGTTCTTCTGCTAAGGGCATCTGCTATGACGTTCCCCTTACCATGGTGGTAGGAGATAGTGCAATCATAGTCTTTCAACAACTCTAGCCACTGTCTCTGTCTCATATTGAGTTCCTTCTGATCAAATAGATATTTCAAGCTTTTATGATCAGTAAAGATTTCAAAAGTGATACCATAGAGGTAATGTCTCCATATCTTTAAAGCAAAAACTACAGCAGCTAATTCAAGGTCATGTGTTGGGTAGTTCTTTTCATGTGTCTTGAGCTGTCGTGATGAATACGCAACTACCTTACCATGTTGCATAAGAACTGCCCCAAGTCCTTCTTTAGACGCATCAGTGTACACTGTAATCCCTTCATTCCCAGAGGGTAGAGTAAGGATGGGTGCAGATGTTAAGTATTCTTTCAGTGTTTGGAAACTAGTTTCGCATGCATCTGACCATATGAATGGAACTTCCTTCTGGGTCAACCTAGTCATTGGCAATGCTATTCATGAAAAGTCCTTCACAAATCTTCTATAATATCCAGCTAATCCCAGAAAAGATCGTATTTCTATGACAGTCTTCAGGCATTCCCAATTCATCACCGCACTAACCTTTGTAGGATCAACTGATATACCTTCCCCAGAAATAACATGGCCTAAGAAAGTTACTTCGGATAGCCAGAAGTCACATTTGCTATATTTAACATACAGTTTGTTCTTCCTTAGAGTTTCAAGTACTTGCCTGAGATGATGTTCATGCAGATACTTATCCTTGGAGTAAATAAGCACATCATCAATAAAGACTACTACAAAGTGATCTAAGAACTCCTTGAATACTCTATTCATGAGATCTATGAAAGCTGTTGGGGCATTTGTCAGTCCAAAAGGCATAACTAAGAATTCATAATGTCCATATCTAGTTCGAAAGGATGTCTTGGGGATATCCGCATCTTTTATCTTCAACTGATGGTATCCAGATCTTAAGTCAATCTTGGAATACACAGTCGAACCATGTAACTGGTCAAAGAGATCATCTATTCTTGGCAGAGGATACTTGTTCTTTACGGTCTTCTTGTTTAGTTAACCCATCCTTTTTTCTGACAAATAAGACAGGTGCACACCATGGTGAAGTACCAAGATGAATGAATCCTTTATCTAACAGTTCTTGCAACTGTACCTTTAACTCTCATACCTCAGCTAGTGCCATCCTATACGGAGGAATAGAGATAGGCTGAGTATCCGATATGAGAGAGATTTCAAATTCAATCTCTCGCTCAGGTGGTAATCCAAGTAGTTCCTCTGGAAATACATCAGGAAACTCGGATACTATAGGTATATCTTCCATCATTCTGTCTGGCCCTGATATAGTGGTTACATAAGCTAAATAACCATGGCACCCTTGCTCTAACAACTGTTGTGCCTTCAATGTAGAGATATATTCGATATTATCATTGGATGTTTTTCCAGTGAACTGGAACACTATCGAGTTAGGAAGGTGAAACGTTACTGTCTTCTGAAAACAGTCAAGACATGCATGATGCCTTTCTAGCTAATCCATTCCTAGTATAAAATCAAAGTCCTCCATTTTTATTAGTAGTAGTGAAACAGGTAACTGATGTCCCGCTATCACTATTATAAAATTATCTAGGATTTCTCGGATTATAAATACTTGTCCTCCTGGTCCCTTGATCAGATAGGACTGTTGTACTTCTATTGGTATCTTACCCAAAGTGGGTACTAACCGTCGAGCAATAAATGAATGTGAAGCACCAGAATCAAATAGGCATGTACTGAAAATCCATGAATAGTAACGGTACCTCGTACGACCGTGCCTGAATTATAGGCTTGTTCTTCAGTGATTGCATTTAGCTGGCCATTAGGAATAGGCAAGCTAGAACTTGCAACACTTTGTGGTGGTTGTTGTATAGGAGATGCTCCTTGGGAGGCACGGACTCTACCATGTCTTCCTCCGCGTGTTGCTCCATTGCTCGGGGTACTGTTAATCGGAGTTGTTTTAAACCACGAACCTCTCAACTGCGGACAATCTTTCCTAATGTGACCTTCTTGATGACAGTAATAACATGCACGTGTTCCTGTCTGAGCTGAAGACCCAACCACAGAGGTACTAGTTCTTGGTGCTGAGTTACGGGGGTATAGTGGAGGTCTAGAGAAACCCCCTCTTCCTGATAATTCCTGACCCAAGGTCTGTGGTGAGCTTATATTGGAACCGGCTGGATGATAACGACGATCTCTATAGTTATAATGTGCCTTGATTTTGAATGGCCCACCATTAAAGTGGAAACTTCTTCTTTGGCGAGTTTCATCCCTCTCCATCTCAATACGAGAGGCGATGTCCATTGCTTCATTTATAGTTGTAGCTCTAAAACCAGCAAGCTTTTCTCGTAGATCTCCCTGAAGACCGCTAACGAATTTGGTAAGACACTCTTGTGGTGAAGCTTCTAGAGCTGGTGAGTAACGTAGTAGCTCAGTAAAGTGGATATAATAATCTCGTACGGTCTTAGAACCTTGATTTAGAGAAGCCAACTCTCTCCTCTTTAATTCTTCCCAATGAGAGGGACAGAAGTGAGCTCGGAACCTCTCTTCAAAGATATCCCATGGAACAGGATCTGCTGATTTCTTGAAAATTGCTCTCCACCATCGTCTTGCATAGTCTACTAAGGAGTAATCAGCAAAGTGCACCCAAGTTTCTGTTGGTGCGTGTATTATTCTCAACATCCTGCTGACGTCATCAAGCCATAGTTCTGCCTCAGCAAGTGTCTCTATGCCTTTAAATCGAGGAATCTTTCCTTTTCGGTAATTGTCTAGTAATATTTGGTGTCTCAGAAGGGCCTTCTCCATTGCTCCTTCAGATGGGTTAAGAGCAGACTCGGTTGAGGGATGGTAACTAGATTCTTCCTCAGAAAGATGGACAGAACCTTCAATCCTAGCATCAGCAGGCTCAGATGCCGCGGGTCTCTCAGCTTGTGCATTGAGCCTCTCCTCCAATGCTTGCTGCCTCTACCCCCATGTCTTGGAGCATTGTCATCATAGCCGCTAATTGTCTAGACACATCTTGGTATGTTATGATACTGGGATAAATCAAGGCCAATGTTTAGGTCCTAAATGTCTTAGCATGATGTATATAAGAGACAATGACTTGCGAATGGTACTGCAGTCATTTACTAAGATCAAAGGATCTTAATATAACCTTAGTTTCTGAATACCGCTCATAGTTTTTAATTACTAAATAAATTATTGGAGTAACCAAGCTCTGATACCAATCTGTCGCGACCCCAATTCCGGGCCGTCAGATCCTCCCATAACCGGATCTGGTTACTCAGCAATAATTCATTCAACAATCACAACTAACATTCAGAAATAGACTGCAAATAAAGTATATTCGGAAGAAAGTATTTCAACACTTTGCCATTCACAAAATAAAGTTCAGATGATACATTGTCCTGACCATTTACATATACATCAGCTTGAAAGGAAAATACACAAAAGATTACCAACTACTTTACAAAAGTAAAGCTATTGTAGCAGGTTAGATGTCTAGTATGTAAGCTGGATGGATTTTTAAAGTCCCTGCGATGGCTCACCGACACCTGTTGGATTTTCCATAAATCATAGGATAAAAATTAGCGAATGCTAAGTAATGAAGAAGAGAAAAGTAAACAAATTGTGTAGTTTTACAAAACTTGTTATCACAAAAGTTTCATTCCTTCTCATTAATTTAAGTCATATTCCTTTTCTATTCCACGTCAGGGATTAGTCCAGGGGAACCCCACCATTCTTGGACTCCGAAGCTGTGGACCCTTCGGGATTGGAGATTGTGTTGATCTTGGTAAGCTTATGCTGCCGCACGTCGCCTCAACCAATCCTCCAATACTACCCTGACAATTTACTTTTCTTTTATTAAACAGAGTCTCAAACCCTCATCCTGGAAAACAAATGAGCATACCGTTCTCGAGGACTCGGTGGCTTAAAACCTCAGGCTAACATTTAATCATATAACCTAACGGCTTTAAATACATATTATCGTGACCCAGCCGCTATTGAACCACCCGTGCCTCCACATGGCACGACCACATCTTCTGTCATTCAACCCGAAGATATTGGCTCCCGGTACCACACGTTGCAAAACATTCATTTCGTGCGCACTTATCATAACAGGGAAACCGTGTACCACCTAGGTAGGGAAACGCCAATACGAGTTCCTTCCGACAAACCTACAGGTTGCATGCCCGACCTGTAGTTCTACTCCTAGTCATCTTTATCGTGACACATGATTTTTTTCAAGATCCAACTCAAACCACATCAATTCCCATGATGTATTTCTTTCGTTAAGTCCTCGATATGCATAATCAGCAATACTTAGTATAGACTCACATATATATTATTCATATTCATATATACTCATATTTATGCCTGTTTTAACTCCCAAACCCTAACTTTCAAAGCCACCGCATCGATTTGATGCTTAAACCTTATTTTAGTGGGAATCACAAAGCAACTATTCAGACTTTATCAAAAATAGCCAAAATTAGGGTTCTTTATAGCATAGAACATAAAATCAAGAATTTTAATAATCTCGTTTTAAAACCCAACAGAAAAAGGAAGGATTTCGTTACCTAATTGAGCTCTCTCTCGTGTATGCAGTGCTTTATCGTGTTTCGTTTTCAGAAATTGATGATTTAAGGCTTCTGAAACGATCGAATTTCATTTTCGTATCAAAAACGCTAAGAATGTGCGAAGAACGAACGAAGAACGCAAAGAACACGAAGAACACGAAGAACGCCAAGAATATATTTTCTCTAGAAATTTCGGCAGAGCTTCCACTTATATCGGAACATATTTCTCGAAAAATTTCGGCAGAGTTTCCCCTTATATCGGGACATATTTCAAAATAAAAATGAAAAGAGTTTTTCTATAAAATCAATCGTGAGGAAAACAACTACAAAACTGAAAGAATATACTCAAACAACAAGAGATGAAGAATTGGTAGACACCACGCATCTTAGGTGAGTAAATGTGTGACGAATCACGGGGTTCACTGGCGTGCATAGCCGCCCGCACCTAAGTAGGGTATTACACAGATTTCTCCATCAAAATAACTATAAAAGCATAATTGAAAGAATAGAAACATAAGCGATGGAGAATCGTAGACACCACGCGTCATAGATGAGTGAATGTGTGACGAATCACAGGGTTTACTGACGTGCATAGTCGCCCGCACCTAAGTAGGGTGTTACACAGATTTCTCCTCGAACCACAATAGAAAAAGAATCGGAAAGAAAGATGAATCAAGAATACAACTTGGAAGAAAAGAGGATGAATTGAAAGCGTAGCTTACATAGTAAACTAAGAGAGGGTCATACCTTCCTCCTCCTCGTTCTCCCGGCAGCGCTTTGCTAGCGCTCTTTCTTCGCCTCCCACTCCTCCTCCCGACCTCTCAACCCTAGCCCTTGGGTGGTGGTGGTGGTGGAAATCGTAGAGAATGAATGGGTAGGGGGTATTTATAGGCTCCAGAAAACCACTAATCATGGTTAGAAAACCATGGTTTAGACCTTAATCATGGTGTAGTGACCCATGGTTTTGGCCAAAGCCTATCTCAAACTTGGGGCTTAAGTCAGAACATTCCAGATGATTCTAGATTCGCTAATGACGCTTAATTAACACTAATCGTGATTAACTTTCACTAATCGTGATTTAACTTTCACGGCTTACGCTTATCTTTTGCTAACTATGTATTAGTGTTTGTTAATGATCATTAGCAGTTTTCAATCCATTATTGGTTCTTTAATCACACTTAATTAGTCTTAATGGCAGACATTATGGGTTAATTACTTCTTAACCCTCCTTACTTCTCTTTCTTCCGAAAATCATAACAAATCGAAACGAAGTCCGATTCACATGAAACAAATTCCGTTGGTTTTCTCTTGACGAGTCGGATCTTATGATATAGGATCCGAGGGATGCCAAGTTCATGGCTTTACATTCCATTACTTTTTGATCCCTTCTTTCTCATTGAACCCCTCAGATCGACCCAAATACAAGTCGAGCAAGGTGACAATAGCTCCTTGGACGGTTTGCAGCATACGTGCAAAAAGGAGAAAGGCATCGTTGGTGACCACCTGGAGGAGCTCCACCCGACTCCTTGCTTCCCAGGTCGAGCCATAGTGTAATTGTGATTTTGCATACCTTTTAGTTGTAGTTTTAATTTTCATTCTTTAGTTTAGATTTTAATTAATTGCATTAGCGTATCTTTTAAATTCGTAGTTCGCTGAAGCTTCTGCTCCAGCCATTATTCCTATCGAACCCAACCGTGTTCTGACACCCCTTCCACCTCCATCACCTTTCCCCTTCGCTTCTCCATGCCCCACACCATTCCACTCACCCTGATCTGCCCTGGGTCAAGACATCAGCTCTCCTCTGCCACCCCTCATCAGAGAGCACCATCTCGACCCAATTCCGCATCCATTTCGCTAAATAACTGGTTGAGGCAGTTTAACCTTGACCCCTTTTTCTATCTGTGCAGAAGTCTGGAGTCTAGAGTCTCATCAGAGGAGATTTTGCATCTGGACCATATCCTACGAGCTACTCTGACCTTCTAGGACTCCTCTGGTGGTTCTTGGAGATTTTTGAAGCCATCAGCAACTCTGGACCGGCGAGAGGAACGATTCGAGCATCATAGCAGCATCGAAGACGCTGGGAGGGGGAGGAAATGCAGATCGAAGCTCGCACCTGGAGTTGTTCTTCCATGTTCTTAAGGAAGAGCAGCAACCATTGGATCGTCCTTTCCATCTAGTTTTAACACGGTCATCGAATTGAGCAAGTCAACAACCGTTAGATCTCTAGCGGGGATCTAATTCAGCCGCTCATTTTTGAACCATCATCGAGATGAGGGAGATACACGTGGATAAGTGAAGTGATCATAATCATTTGTTCGTGCATGTAGGGGTAATTTCGCACCCTATCCCTACATTTTTGTATATTATTTTTCGTCAAAAAACTCTACAGTTATTAAAGTTTATATAATTTATATTTTGAACCCTAAATTTCTATTATTTGCACTTTGGTCCTTTGCCACATCAACTCACATGCGCATACATGTGAGGCGGCGGGCATTTTGCAAGGGACCCCTCCAGGTATGTTTATTTTATTTTAGTCCATTAAATTGAATACTCAGCATAATACTTTTTGGACAAGTTGCATTATGGACCTTGTGCTTTTTAATAATTATAAAAACACCCCTTCCAGGCATATTAAATTGAATTTATCTTGCCTTTTTTATGTATGCCCATGGACTTATTTAGGGGGTTCAGAAAACAAGAAATACTTTTTGTAAATTGCAGAAAAGTCCCTACTAGCATTGTATTTTCTTTTTATTGATTTGTGTTTTTACTAAATGCCATTTATGTCTAAAATAACTAGAAAAATTAAGTGAGGTGCCTTAAATTGTATTCTACCACATATATTTTTGTTGAGGCATTTTTCTATTTATTAAATTTCATAATATAGCATTTTATTCCTATTTGAATTTAAAATAAAAAATATAAAAATATTTTGAAAATTTTCAGAAAAATTACAATATCTTTGTTATTGTATTTAACAACTGTAAACCAAAAATCAACAAAAATAACAAATAAAAACATTAAAAATTAGAAAGCTCCAAAACCCTTATAAAAATCAATAGAAATTCTTTCAAAATCCAAAAATATTCAAAATCCAAAAATATTCATTTTATCTCTATCTTTTACCTATATTATATATTATATTAAAAATAGTTTTGGAAATAAAACAATTCGGTATATAATTATTACTCACTTTTGATATTTTTATTCATTTAAAATTACAAAAAGAATTAGTGGAAAAAATAAAATTAATAAAAATAGAAAAAATATAAAAACTTTTTATTTTTATTAACTTTGAGTATTTATATCTATATCCATGAATATAAAAGCATGCATTCTATATATATAGCCATATATGCTTTTATTATTATTACTATTATTAAAATGCCAAAAATATATTTTAATACCTTCAAAAATGAAAAGGACTGTACCTTAGGATATTTTATTGATTTTCTATATTTATTATGTATAATATAATATATATATATATATATTATACATATTATTATATATAGAAATATTATCTTATAAGAAAAAAAGAAACTAAAAATTAGAAACATAAAAAAATATCAATTTAAAGATTAAAAACATAAAAATATATATTATTTAAAAATCCAAAAAATATAAAATGTTAAAACCCCATAAAAATACAATAAAATAGACAAGAGAAGATGTGTTTTGGAATTAATTGCCCAATCTATCATGTTTGCTCACCGAGTTCGACACTCTACTAAAAAAGACCCTCCCCGCAGTGCATTCCACCTTGAATTATTCGATCATGCAATACTGGAGGAATACAAAGAAGAAAATGCATTTCGACCCATTCTACGTTCTCAATCATTTCGTGGCACCGGGCTTCCCATCTACGATGAGGGGGCCTAGGCGGGGGATCAAGCACCGAATATGCTCTAGCATCACTTTTTTTTGTAGAAAGCTCGACCATCGTGAAAAAGTGTTTGGCCCAACCAAAAAGATGCCAAAAATATTGTGTTAACAACAAAAACAACCATCTCACTCTTTCCTTTCTTCGGTCTTGCACATATACACATTCTCTATGGAGTTATAATAAATTTTAACTCCACATTCACATTGCATTGTATATTTATTTAATTGCAGGTTAATTGTTGCTTGATTCATTGGTTCTTGTTCAGTCACCATACTACGGTGTTCTCGCCTTGTGTAGAACATTAGACGGGCAAAAATCTTATTTTATCAATAAGCTCTGAGAAAACCATTTCTACAATAAATATTACTGTAATTTTTTGATATTTCAATAAAATTTATTGATTCTTTTCACTCCTTATATGAGATTAAATGAGTGAATGCATTTAATAATAATGCAATCGTTCGTTCAATGGTTGAATTACAGAGGTTGGTGCTTGGATGATATCTACAGAGTTAGATTGAGGACTCATCAAGAACTATCAAATGATTGTTAAGAAAGGATCTCCAGCTTGAGAAGGAGATGGAAATCCTTCTCTAAAGGCTGATATCTGACCGACCTCTTGATGTAGATCCTGTTGTTAAAAAGATTGCCAATGCATATATTAACCAGTAAAACATCGGATCCAAATGAATTAACAGAGAAACAATACTGAATAAGAATACATTAAACGTATGTTTCCCAATTATTATCCGATTATACAATGCAAACAGGAACCGATTAAAAGAACAGAAACGTAAGCAAGGGCATGATCCAGAAAGGGTAAAGCAGTAAACATATTGCGGCAACCAAAATAAAATAAAGATCAGTTTAGAAGTCACTGAAGCGTCCATGAAATGGATTGTCCTTAGAGAAGATATCGCCCCCACAATACCGGTGCGTAGGGTACTGACGATCCGCTCCCAGGATACGACGGCTCACGATCTTCGTCGGCGCACACCAATGGGATCGTCCTCGATTGTACCTCAGAGAACTGCAGCCGAGAGAGGAAGAGGAAAAACGTTCGTCCGCGAGAGGAAAAACCAGAGAGAGAGACGACGTGAGAGAGGTTTTTCTTACGAGTGAAGAAAAACGGCGTCGGGTGAGGGATATATAAAGAGGATGGCTTGCGTGCCCTAGCGCGCGGTTACCTTTGGTTTCCAAAAACGTGTCCCGAAAACGCAGCCCTTCGGATCCCAAAATCGCGCCCATAATGGCGAGTTGAATTCCCATTTAAGTCGACTTACCAAATTAATCGTGTGATTAATTTAATCGCTTACCAAATGAAAACTGCAGCAAAAGTATCGAGATCCGAATTGACTCTCCCGAGCCGGAGCCGGAGCCGAAGACGGAGCGGAGCGGAGCGCACGCGCGCACGTGTGTGGTCCTCCATTACTCCTCTCTACTATTGATACAAGAGCTTGGCATGTGGACTCATATATAAGTCCACCAAAAGTTTAGATCTCCAAGGTATGGTACTAAACTTCAACCCAAACTCAACCATGTTTCAAATTTGGGAATTCCCAACTTTCCCTCCAAACCATTTGGTTTCCCAATTGAAACCAAATTAATGTCAATTGTAATCAATAGATTTTCCAATTAAAACCTATATATACAATTTAATATAACAATCTCCCACGAATTCACCAATTTGAAAAAGAGATTCAAAAGGAATTAAGAGACTTCTTTCGGCTGCCCACACTTTGCTTTCAGTAAAGGTACCTTCCGGTTTGAAAATCTACTTGAGTTTACTACTTTCACTTTAACAGGAACGAAGTGAACTACGTCTTCAACTTCAGACCTTAGTGTTAGAGTATACGGTAGAAACAACAAAGCGTTGTTCTTGGTACAATCTTCAGGGTTGGTGCTCTTAACGGTCATGCACCCTTATCCTGTTTCATGAGTGTGTTCAGGAAAGACCCTCTTCCTTTAACTGCGGCCCACAGTAACACTCACATAGGTGGCGTTCTCCAAGGATGCACTGCTAACATCCTGCCCAAAGGCTTAAACCCATTCAGAGCCTACGCTCTTACTAAACTTGCAGCTTAAATGGCACTCAGGCTTCCAGGGATAAGACACTCATGCTTACGCATTAAAATTAGAGTGCTAACCAGTTCTCCAAACAGCTTGTTATTACCACATTGAACCTACTTTGTGGGATCTCCACTCAGATAGGTTGGGTTGCTACTGTAGAGGAACTCCCAATGGGTCTCAGTCCCATCCCAAGCCTAGACTTTAGGACTAAAGATCTATCAAGTCCCTTAGTCAACGGATCTGCCGTGTTGTCTTTGGATCCAACAAAATCCACAGCCAACACTCCTCGAGACACCAAATCCCTTAACGTCTTAAGTCTGATTTGTATGTGTCTCCTTATTTTCTGATTGAACTTTGAACTCTTGATCTTGGCAATTGTGGTCATATTATCACAATGTACCGAGATCGCAGGAACAGGCTGACCTACCATGGGAATTTCAGACGGAAGTTCCCTTAGCCATTCAGCCTCAATTCCAGTGGTGTCCAAAGCACACAGCTCGGCCTCGAAGGTGGATCGAGCTAGAATGGTCTGCTTCACAGACCTCCAGGAGACTGCACCGCCTCCAAGGGTAAATACATACCCTGTAACACCATTACTCCCAGACTCCTCTATTTTTCCTATCCCGTTTGCATCATTGTATCCTTCTAGTACAGATGGATGTCTACCATAATGCAAACTAAGGGAAATAGTTCCCTTCAAGTACTTCAATACTCGATCCAGAGCCTCCCAGTGAGTACGGCCAGGATAGCTAGTGTATCTACTCAGCTTTGCAACCGAGAATGAAATATCAGGTCTCGTGCAATTTGCAAGATACATTAAACTTCCTATCACTTGTGAATACCTTAGCTGGGCTACAGGTACTCCACTTTTATTCTTAAATAGCGTTTTGGATGAATCAAAAGGAGTGCTTACATCTTTGCAATCTTGATATCCAAATTTCTCAAGTACCTTCTCAACATAGTGAGATTGAGAAATTACAATCCCATCAACTGACCTTGTCAGTTTGAGACCCAAGATCACATCAGCAACACCCATGTCCTTCATCTCAAACTTGCTATTCAAGAAAACCTTAGTCTCATTAATAGTCCTCATATGTGATCCAAACAACAATATGTCATCAACATATAGGCATAAGACAATACACTTATCACCTTTCACCTTGGAATAAACACACTTATCGGATTCATGAACCTTAAAGCCACATGACAAAATAGTTTTGTCAAATTTTTCATGCCACTGCTTTGGTGCTTGTTTCAATCCGTAAAGAGATTTGACAAGCTTGCAAACCTTTCCCTCATTCCCAGGAGTCACAAGCCCATCAGGTTGATCCATATAGATCTCTTCCTCAAGATCGCCATGTAAGAAGGCGATCTTCACATCCATTTGGTGGATAGAGAGATCATATACAGATGCCAATGCTATGAGCATCCGGATTGTGGTCATCCTAGTCACAGGGGAATAGGTATCAAAGTAATCGATACCTTCCTTTTGCCTAAAGCCCTTGGCAACTAATCTGGCTTTGTACTTTTCAACTGATCCGTCAGGTCTAAGCTTTCTCTTAAACACCCACTTGCACCCAATGGTAGAGCACCCTTTGGGTAAATCAACCAACTCCCAAGTCCCATTAGCCATAATGGAATACATCTCAGATTTGATGGCTTCCTTCCATTGTTTTGCTTCAGATGAAGCCATGGCTTCCTTGTAACTTGGTGGATCACCCTCGATCTGATAGATAACAAAGTCGCTACCCAGATCCTTGGCTATCCGAGGTCTTTTACTCCTCCTTGGTTCATTCTCTTCAGAAAGATCATTGGGTTCAGGTTGAGTCTCAACCCCCACATTTGTTATCCTTTCCCCTTGATCTGGAATAGATCCTGATGTAGAGGCGCCCTCAATGGTCAGATTCTGAGGAATCCCAGTCTTCAATGGGAAGACATCCTCAAAGAAGGTAGCATCACAGAGTTCAACAATAGTGTTGACATCTATGCCCGGTATCTCGGACCGAATTACCAAGAACCTATATGCATAGCTATTTTCTAGATAACCTAAGAAGACCCCATCAACAGTTTTAGGACCAAGTTTCTTCCTCTTGTGTTCTGGGACTAAAACCTTAGCGAGACAGCCCCATACTTTGAGATATCTTAAACTCGGTTTCCTATTTCTCCAAAGTTCAAAGGGACACTTTTCCATATGTCTTGGAGGCACCCTATTCAGAATATGGCAAGCCGTATTCAAGGCTTCTCCCACATATAGGTTGGAAGTCCAGAACTCTGTAGGAGAGCATTGATCATGTCAGTTAAGGTTCTATTTTCCGTTCTGCTATCCCATTTAATTGCGGTGAATATGGGGCCGTAACTTCATGAACTATGCCAAATGATTTGCATTGTTCATCAAATAAGTTAGAGGTATATTCACCTCCTCTATCTGACCTAAGGTGTTTAAGCACTTTTCCTGTTTGTGTCTCAGCCTCATTCTTAAAGATAAGAAATTTCTCTAAGGCTTCATCCTTGATTTTCATTAGATATACATAACAGTATCTACCGCCATCATCTATAAAGGTGATAAAGTATTTCTTATTGTCTCGGGTCAACACACCATTAAACTCACAGATATCTGTGTGCACTAGATCCAAGATCTGACTATCTCTAGAGATAGACTGAAAAGATTTCCTAGGTGCCTTTGCTTGCACACAAATTTCACATTTTTGAGTTTTATCGATAGTGTGTTTAGGGATCAATTCTAAATTCATCATTCTTTTAATTGAATTTAGATTTACATGTCCCAATATACCATGCCACAGATCACAAGATTCTAGATTATTCACAACATGAGACACAGAACTAGAACATTCAGCATTCAAAACATTCAATTCATTAATGTTTACTGAATCACATCTAATTCTAAATAACAAATCAAAATCAGCCAAATAGCCTTTACCATAAAAGACATCATGTCTCAGAATAACAACTTTATTACATTTAAAGTTTAATTCAAAACCATTTCTAACTAAGATAGAGCCAGATAACACATTCTTCTTGATGTCAGGAACATGCAGCACCCTGTGCAATGTCCAGACACGTCGAGAGGAGAACCTCAAGTTGACTTGTCCCGACCCTAACACCCTGGCTGCAGAATCGTTCCCCATCTTCACAGTCCCACCGCTGCAGGTCTGATAAGAAGAAAATAATGTTCTGTCAGAACATATATTTACATTGGCTCCCGTATCCACGAGCCACTCATTTGGATCATGGATATGGTATAGTTCAGGTTTTACAGAGACATACCCCTCGCTAGCCCCGAGTCCCATAGTGATCATGTTCACTTGTGGACTCCCGTCTGTAGCCTTAGGTTGAGCCTTCAAGGACGGACATTCCTTCTTCCAATGGCCAACCTGATTACAGTGCCAGCAGGGTTTATTCTTTGCCTTTTTCTGGATCTTGCCCTTTGGTTTCATTTTATTGTTATTGGGACCCTTTCCCTTCTTATCCTTGCCCTTCGAGGTCATAAGATTAACCTTAGCCTGAATATCAACAGGAAACACGGGTTTTTGTTTCCTGTGTTCCTCCTCTATGGTAATTGCCACCATCAAGTCATCCATAGAAATTTTCCCCTTCCTGTGTTTCAGGGTCATACCGAAGTCTTCCCACGACTTTGGGAATTTTTCTATGATGCACATGACCTGAAACTTATTTGGAAGTTTCATTTCGGCATCCTCTAAACCATGGAGCAGGAGTAAAAACTCGTGTGCCTGTTCAGAAACAGGCTTTCCTTATGGAAAACTTTAAAAATTTGGCTACGGCGTATTTCTCAATACCGAGGTCTTCGGTGTTATACTTCTGATCCAAGTCTTCCCATAGCCCCTTCGCAGTCTGCGTGGATGAACAATATACGTCAAACAACGTGTTGGACAGAGCCAACAAGATGCAACCATGACATATACGGTCGCGTTCCTTCCATGCAGATTGCGCCTTATGGCTATCGGGTGAGGGATTTTCCGCCTCCACCGTAGGACAGTCGGTTTCAAGCATCGAGATTAACCCTATGGTGGTTAACCATATCTTCATGCGTTGTTGCCAACGCTTAAAATTCTGTCCACCGAATTTTTCAGGCATACCCGTCATATCTACCCTCGATTTAAACATTGTTTCCAACATTCTAGAATCGGTTCAGGGTATCTTCTCTAAGATTGTTGTTAAAAAGATTGCCAATGCATATATTAAACAGTAAAACATCAGATCCAAATGAATTAACAGAGAAACAATACCGAATAAGAATACATTCAACGTATGTTTCCCAATCATTATCCGATTATACAATGCAAACAGGAACCGAAAAAAAGAACAGAAACGTAAGCAAGGGCATGATCCAGAAAGGGTAAAGCAATAAACATATTGCGGCAACCAAAATAAAATAAAGATCAGTTTAGAAGTCACCGAAGCGTCCATGAAATGGACTGTCCTTGGAGAAGATATTGCCCCCACAATACCGGTGCGTAGGGTACTGGCGATCCGCTCCCAAGATACGACGGCTCATGATCTTCGTCGGCGCACACCAACGGGATCGTCCTCGATTGTACCTCAGAGAACTGCAGCCGAGAGAGGAAGAGGAAAAACGTTCGTCCGTGAGAGGAAGAACCAGAGAGAGAGACGGCGTGAGAGAGGTTTTTCTTGCGAGTGAAGAAAAACGGCATCGGGTGAGGGATATATAAAGAGGATGGCTTGCGTGCCCTAGCGCGGTTACCTTTGGTTTTCAAAAACGCGTCTCGAAAACGCAGCCCTTCGGATCCCAAAATCGCGCCCATAATGGCGAGTTGAATTCCCACTTAAGTCGACTTACCAAATTAATCGTGTGATTAATTTAATCGACTTACCAAATGAAAACCGCAGCAAAAGTATCGAGATCCGAGATCCGAATTGACTCTCCCGAGCCCGAGCCCGAGCCCGAGCTGGAGCGGAGCGCGCGCGGGCGCGCGTGTGTGGTCCTCCATTCCTCCTCTCTACTATTGCTACAAGAGCTTGAGGTGTGGACTCATATATAAGTCCACCAAAAGTTTAGATCTCCAAGGTATGGTACTAAACTTCAATCCAAACTCAACCATGTTTCAAATTTGAGAATTCCCAACTTTCCCTCCAAACCATTTGATTTCCCAATTGGAACCAAATTAATGTCAATTGTAATCAATAGATTTTCCAATTAAAACCTATATATACAATTTTAATACAACAGATCCTCTGCATAGGAATAGAGATTCGGAGGTGTCAGATAAGTTAGGTCAAAGAGTTGACTTAATAACATCGAGATAACCAAGACCTATGTCGTATGCTGTCATGATATAGGCATGTGTCCTTTGACCGGAGACAGATGTATTTCTATATGTCTAAGTATGTACTTTAGGCAGACCATTAGGTTCATGACCCAATCATGGTTTATACATTGATGAGATGGTGTGCATATAAGGACATATGACTAATCCAATATCTCAAGGGGATCATACTTGTTCACTACTAAACTAGAAGACATGAGTTCACTCATGAGATATTGAGACCAACCAAATTCCATGCATGGTCATCTTGCTTTGGAAGCATGACCAAATTTGTAGGTATGATATATGATTTTAGAAAACATATTATTGATACCAACTCCGAATGATCAGATGAGAAACTTAATGATAAAATCCTAAAGAGGACTGTTAAAATATGATCTATAACTTCGGATTTATTCTAGATCTTTCGGTATGCATGATGTATAGGGATTTGAAATACTTGAGGGCGATGTGATCGTAAACGATTGTATAACCATAACACTTCCATTCCAAGGGAGTGATGAATTAGGTTTGGATTTTAGTGGCTCCTCTCAAAAGATTAATAATCTGATCTTGGTCTAGGTTTTGAACATTGATCTGAACGTGATTCGAATGCAATGAGAAGATTAGATTTACGATTCGATTTATTCAAACATCTTTTAGAGGTCGCCTAGATCTGGATATGAAATAAGATCTCAATATCCAAGTCACTCTACATGGAATATACAATCGTCATGTCCTTATCTCTAAGTATTCACAGACAAGGCATATTATTTTTGAAAGAGTACAAAATTAATTTTATTGTTGATAATATATCTAAGTATTAGAGAATTGATTATTAAATATGATTTGATAATCATAAATAATGTGAATGTGATTCATATTATTTGGACACATATGTAGAGTCATTTAAGATAATTAAATGAGATTTAATTATCAAAGATATGATTAATGTGGATATCATTGTCCACAATAATCATAAATATTATAATAATATGATTTATAATATCATGGAGAGATTTAATTATAAATAGGATTTATAAATTAAATGTTAATATGAATTGGATTCACATTGTACAATTAATTGTAAATGTAGTTTATATTGGATGGTTGGATATAATTCGTAAATATAAATGGCATGATCGAAATTGTTATAAAAGAATTTGAAATTTTTTGGTGAAAAATTAAGATAATAGTTGTTGCATATGTGGAATGATTGAAGAGATATGAGATCTCGTCAATATTGGAAAGGAAAAGCTCCATTATCTAATAGGAGAGGATGACCATATGGAGTCTCTCTCCATGGTATCGTCACCCATTTATGAAAGGAGGCTCTCCTCCTTTCCATATTATTCATATGAGATGATTTAATTGAATTTAAATTTGTTGAATATTCTTCAATATATTTATTTTCTTTTAAATTAATTTAATGGTTGTTGTAAATTTTATGCAACAAAAGCATGGCCATTGATTTCAATTAGGAGAGAGTCTCCACCATCCATTTTGTTATAAAAGAATGACTAGTCCTAGCTCTTTATCTTATACAAGTTGAAATCAACAAACCTATCTCTCTCTTTTTCTCTTTTCTTCTCATACACGTCCAAAAGGTTCTCTCTCTTAATCCTAGTGGTCGTTCACTTTGTTGTTATTGAGAGCATCGTTGTAATATCACTGTTGTTTTGTTGCTGAATCAATTGTTTGTGGATCTCCACCTCCTTCGGTGCTACGTGCTCTTGAGGAAGGCTATGGATTTCGTGAGACAAAATTAGGAGGTTTCATGCTAAGATCATCTACTCAGATTGCGAGAAGCACATGTCTCATCCACGGATCTACAAGTGCATCCTTTGTTAGATCAGACTTGAGATAGAAGGTCTCTTCATTTAGAGACACGCGATAGCAAACACACTTCAAGAGATCATTTTATTTCGATGACATGATACGAAAAGTTCTCATATCATATGGTTTCATCTTTGTAAAATTTTTATTTCCACTACCCCTTTCAACTAGTATGACTAGATGCTCTTGATCGTATGTGATACAGTCTTCACGCTTATGTGATGTATTAAGGCCTAAACCCTAACCTTTAATATACTTTACCCATAACTCATACTTTCATTTTTTATAACATAAACAATGTGGTGTGTGGGTAATAGTTCTAAATATGTACACTTCTGTAAAATTTTTTGTAGAACTTACTATTTGTACATAATACTAATTTTGTAAACTTTTGTCAAAATAAGAGGGTATAACAAAATTTTTGTTTAAAAAGGGAAAAAATGATGACAATTAAAATTGAATTTAAAGGTTCTATGTCTGACACTTGAACTTGAACCCAAGACTTGTGTACATCATGCTTCTAGATTCGAAGAACTCAAACTTTCAAGTCCCGATCACCCTTGGTCATTTGGGTCATAGAACTAAAGTACTTGAAGTGCCTATATAGAGGGCATACATGATATGTTGCATATAGAATCTCTGAGCTTAACTGAATATGACCATCATTTTATTTGTATGATTGTCTATACTTAGTGATGAGTCATCATTCCACTTAAGGGCTAGGATGAGAGTGTTTGTACTGAGATCCGATCTTGTGAGGCTCAAGTATGGGAAAGTAGCCAGAACTAATTCTTGAAGCATGAGTGTCAACAATTAGCCAGTATGGGGAAACGGTTCCTTATACTATCTAGAATTGTCATAGGTGCTAGTGTGTGTTAAAATCCAAAAATTGTGGATCAGTATGCACCATCTTGGTAAGAGCTGAGTTAGAGTCAGATTTCCATTATTTCCAAAAAAAGACCCATAAAATCTTAAAATCTTAGAAAAAATCCACAAAAAGAGCTTATGATAACTGGAAAGTTTGTTCTTTTCTTTGAGTCGGTTTAGTTACAATCTCGGTCCACGTCCCGAGCACCATTAGTCTCACTATCTGAGAATTAGCTTATATTGATATAGTTTCTTGCTGTGGAAAGGTCGGAAAGTGAGGATGACAGCCGGGACTCATGCCTTGTCCTAGTCACCCCCGCTCGATCGCAACATGTTTTTGGATTCAAGGTCAGGAAGTGTTTTCACACCATCGACTAACATCGATTCATCTTTTTGGTAGTATCGGTCCCCTTACCGAAGGGAGACGTCGACCGAAAGGCTTTCTCTTGCCTATTCCCGCTCAGTTGGTGGATGTTTTCTGACCAAGGATGAAAGCGTCTGCGCTTGCGAATAGAGTGACGAAAGAAAAGTGGCGCAGATAAGGATGGATGGGCCCTTGATCCGTGTGGAAGACATCCAAGGGTACGGAAGTCAGTCAGACTTATACGCGCCCTTCGCATTCCCAACTTCGTCCAACCTTTTTTATAGTCCACTTGGACCAAGAGGAAGTAGGCCTTAATATCGCCTCTTTCCAACGCTACTAGGACACCAAATAAGAGCCATACAAACATGAAAAAGGCTATGCATAGTAGATGCTACAAGTCTGAATGTAGAAGGTATATTAGATACTCAGAAAGACACACTTTGGTACATCCCAGAAAAACAAGTGCAGATGATTCGAACTTCTTGACGGACATATCTGATGTACAACAAATGTAAAATAAATGTGCTTGTTTGGCACTCAAGAGAACCCCTTGTCCAATGAGAAGAGAGAAGAATAAGACACATCCTACTCATTCCATACATGATCTTTCATGGCACCCTTTGATGCGAACTTTGTCGAGTGATTTGCTATTGTACCCCTTGTATGATCTAAATAGTTAAAGTGGAATACTTTGAATTTGAACCATCCAGCTCATCCGAAGCAAGAAAACCCATGATCTGGACTTCTGAATCTCCTTGATCGAACTCCAAATGCTTCCAATCTCAACGGTTCATTGTAACCATTATTCTTCATGACTGCGGAAGAATGTGTGCATGCTCATCGAATCATGCTGAAACATCGAGATTGGCTATAATACCAATTATTGGGAACAAAAGCAGTATCACCACTACTTTGATGCTACTTGATGGGATAAAAATAAACAGATGTGCAATCAATCGTTATTATAAAATCACATGAAGAAGAACACATCTCAATATAATGGCGGTCACTCATCTCTCGTGACCATTGGAGAAGAATAATAGCTAAAAAGGAATAAGAATAACTCTCTCAATTTCCTCATTCTCTCCCTTTTCTTCTCTCCCTCTCTCATTTTTGTTATTTCTTGTAGTTATGACCATATGCCATCACCTGCCCTCTCTTATATAGGCCAAAATGCAATTTTCAATTGATTCTCACAATTAATCTTAATTAGGTATGCTAAATGAATTGAATCATAAAATTCAACTAGGATTCATTCGTTAAGTATTCAAAAAAATATTGATTCGAAATAAAATGAATCGAATATGAATTTGACTTGTGGATTTGACTCCTAAATAAATTGAATTAACTTGGATTCGTTCGATAATGATTCAATTCATTTCAATATATATATATATATATATATATATATATATATATATATATATATATATATATATATTGTATATACATATATAAATATATCCATGCATGTACATATGTATGCATGTGTCAATATATGTGTATGTATATGTTTGTGTGTGTGTGTACATATGTATGTATGTGTATATGTAATCTTGTTAGTTATGTACTAAATGTCCAATTTTAAAAAATAGATTAGAAAATGGTAATCATAAATCTAACATGAATGAACATAAATTTGAGATTTTTATCCCGATTCTCCATCACATATTTATTTCCATGTTCTCGCATTCTGCATCCCTTCTTTTCTCTTCTCCTTTTCATTATTTGTCAAAGATCCATAAATATTATGGTAGATGATAGTGCTCCCTCTCCTTGCATGTGAATAGGTAGTTGTATTACATTGAGATCCTCTTTGATATCTATCGTGGACCATTGTTTATCTATGTATCTCCCCTCTGCCTTCTTATTGTATGGGTTATCCTTATATGGCAATCATTGTAAGATGATATTAATCATCACGTGAGAAATCTACAAGTTTTTCTCACCACCTGATAGGCTATGCTTTTGTACATTGAAAATCCTGTGTAATTCATGACTTTAGTTTATTTATATATATTTATTTATTTATATTTATATATATGCAATCATCATGATACATGAAGTGATTTTATCTTTCTATGTTATTTATTATTGTTGTTATTGTTTCCAATAGTAATATAATTTCTCTATAAAAAAGAGTAAATTCATATTGCAAATGGTATAAAATAACTATCAAAATTATGTATAGTTATGCATTATATATTACGTGTTAGACATTTTCCTTGGTCATGCATCTATTTAACTTATCTTAGAAATCTATATTTAAAAATAGATTTATAATATTTTTGAGATTTTTACCTGTGTGACCCTTTGAGTTTCCACAGTTACAGCTATATCCCTACATGTTTTGCAATAATGCTTTTGCTCCTACTAGCGTACACTATTAATAGTTGCAAATCTGTTTGTTGACCATCTATGAAATGAATTAAACTCCAGGTCAGGTTTGGTTAAGGAAAAATGTATGCGATGATGTGCTTGATCAAGATCGAAGATGACCAAAACATGTTGCTTATCACCAACATGGAAACTGAAAGGAAACTCCCTTTGCGAGGAAAGGGGAGATTAATCTGTCCTAGGGGGAGGGGAAGAGTGGTATGAAAGAAGAAAAATGAGAGGAAGGAAGACGTTGATAATTACACATTCATCCCTCTATACTCTTTCAAATTATGTGTGTGCCTATGAGTTAACACCTATTTAGAAGGGGAACCGATGTCAACTAACTCGAGGGTACGACTGCTAAAAGTGCAATAAAGTTGCAGAACAAGTGTTATTGCAAAAAAAGGTATAAGTGTAACTATAGACGTTCCAAGTGGTATAAGTGTAAAAGTTTCCTTAATTTTTAAACAAAATTATTTATAAAAAAAACTTTAAAACATCAATTAACATTTTTATTCGAAATAAAATGAATCAAATTTGAATATTCAAAATTCAAAATAAATCGAATCCGAATTGAAGTTTGCAAGTTCATTTATATTCGATTCGAATTCGGATTCGAATTTTCGAAAATGAATTGAATTTACATCCTGGTGGGGTTCGAAGGTATTCGATTTGATTAACACCCCTAATTCTAATCAATCAAGATCCGTCATGATCTTAATGAGATATGATCTAATCAAATCCCATTCAATGATGATACGAAATCTAATTCTACCATATTAGGATCTAATTTTGCCAATACTAATACATGTGTTTATATGAGCTTATGTCGTGATGGAAAGTGAATCACAAATTGCATGATGATAAATGATCTTCAAATACAAATTCCCACATTACACCCTTTAAAAAATAAGAATTTTTATCACTTGTACCCTTCTTAACTTCTGCAATATCAATTATGCCCTTCCCGTTGTTGGAATATCAGTTGTGCCCCAATATTCTTACTAAATTCACAAATATGCCCTTTTGTAACATCAGTCACGTCCCTACTTTATCCTAATGGAAGGGTAGAGGTGTAGATTTTGTAAAAAAGTATGGTGGTACAATTGATATTCCAAAAAAGAAAGGGGCATAACTGATATTACATAAGTTAAAAGGGTACAAGTGATAAAAACTCTTAAAACAAACATTCATTTTGTTGATTTCAATAAACACTACGAAAATAAAAAATCCTATTGAAATCCCCCATGGCATCATCTAGAGCGACGTGTTTCAAATCATTAAAAACATCGGCTGATTGCTACTAAAGATGATAATTAAACTCCAGATTATCTATTACCCACACTATTAGTGAGTTTTTCCCCTCCTTCATCCTAAAACTAACACATGGCACACTTCCCCTCTTCCCACCTCTCTCACTCTCTCTAACCACCCGATAGGCTAATATGGTACTCCCTCTCTCCTCCTCCCTTCTCATTTCCTCTTTCTTAGTTTAGTACTATCTCCTTCATCCAAAAACTGACACGTTGCACACTCCCCCTCTTCGTATGATATCCCCCTATTTCCCACCTTTCTCTCTCTCTACACAACCAATACAATACGTCATCCCCCCTATTTATCTCTCATTTCCTCTTTCGTAATTTAATATTATATTAACATCAAGTAGATACAAATCATATACTATTTATGTCATTTATAAAATTTGAAAAATATAGAGTAAAATTTTTCTTTTAAATCACTATTTCAATGGAATGTAAATTTTAAAAAAAGTACTCTAGCCACCCTTCATTTATAATGTACATTGATGTATTTTTTATAGGTTTGTCATAAATACATTGAGACTTCCCTCCGTTAACTGATTTGATGAATGCTCTTCTACAATATTTGCTCTATATCTTGAATATTTGATTATTGGGACCTTACGGTCGTTCCCTTTATATATTTAAGTATGATTTTAAATTTTTGATTTTTTTGTGTATTTTATTTATAGAGATAAAGTTGATGGAGTATGTTTGTTTCTTTTTAGTATCATTTTATTCTTGTCTTAATTTTGATAAACTATTAAAATAACAATTATATTTTAACTTTTAAGCTGTAACTTAATTTTTTTTCTTGGATTTTTTCCTACACTTTTAAAAAATATAACAAATTTATTAGCAAAATTTTAAGTAATACATAGTACAATGGAGTTACTTTTGAATTTTCCTTTGAAAAAATCTATTATTGTATTTTGACAAATCCCAAAAAACTAAAACATCTTATAGCTTTAAATGTGGTTGCTAGTGGGAATTTTTGCACATATGATGATCAACTATTTGATGTTATTCAAGTGCTTTATAATCTTTATGTATCTGGTTTTTTTCATATATCATTCTATAGGTATCTCATTATACAATTAAGATGGTCCTCAATATTGTACATAGGTTATAGATTATACTATATATAATTCCACATGAAACTTGTAAGGTCATATGTATACATATAGGTAGTCACTTATCAAAATATTCTGTTGATGGCTTTATAAATATTGGTATAACAAAACAGATATGATTTTTTAACTTTTTTGTATAACTATATATAACTCCATTAATATAGGATTTGGACATAGGTAACCCAAATACTTATTTGCTTTAATATATATATGCATGTATTATGGTATCTTCTCTAAAAAATAACATATACATATATTAATCACATTTACATCTGTATAGTTGTCTAACCCATGTATTTTAAATACGTAAATACTGACTTAATTGTAGATTTTTAACATATATAATTGATCCTTTTAAATTTCATGTTACATTTGATTGTAAAAGTTCTATTTTATATTATATGTATACATTTACTAACATCGTACAAATATATAAGATGTTTCTTACTTGATACTATAAACTATGATACTATAAATGATTCATATGAAATTAACATCTAAATGTACATTGTATTAATGATCATTTTATATGGATTTGTATCGATCAATATGTATATATCTACATGATTTTTGAAAAAAGTATTAATACCTAATTTCTACATTATATAATCCAAAATAATATACATAAAGTTGTATGATAAAATGTAATAAATGAAAGAAATATATTAGTTAAATTAATATAGTGAATAATAAGCTTATTGAATTATATATAATAACTAATGAGAGAGGTGTGGAAAAGAAGAGAAAGAGTTGTCCATTGAAATGAAGCTCAATTCTCACTTATGATAATTTCATAAAGTTATACTCTTCTTAATTAAATCATTATTAGGTAATCATCATTAAATATTTATCATTTTTTATATAAGCATCATCTTTCCCGTTCATATTTTCCTTCAATAATAAATATTGTTAAGTAGTAATTTTTGTATCAAATGAATCCTTCTAAATATAATAATTTGGAATATTCTATGAATATTATTCTTTGTAAACATCATATTAATCATGATTGGTATATGGTAATAAGTTTCCAGTCATTAATAATACAAATAATAAAAAATTGAAACAATTCTACTTACTCAAATAATTTCAAACTGCATATCAATTATTATATAAAATTCAAATTATGAAGTAAATTAATTAAATATATTTAAAAATATAAAAGTTATAATCATTGAAGATATACATTTATCCATATAATAATAAATATATAAAGATATATAATTTCATATTAACATTCAATTGCAACACTCTTATATTCATTTTTTATTTCTCATAATTAATTCATCATTATAAAATTTAATATTTAACTAAGAAATGTTTGAATGCTTAATAATTAATCTAAGTTTATGGATTATTGTGTAAGTACATGAGTTAAAATGATTTGACGAAATCAATTTATTCTAAAAATGAATTTAAAATCAATATAACAAATATAATTATTTACAAAATAATAACAATGTCATAATATGGACATTAATAAAAATATTGTAATTATTATAATTCTTAACAAAAACATCAAGATTATATATGTTCCCGTGAATATTAAATAAATGTGATAAAAATGAGATAAAAGTATATTGTAGCAAACCACGGGTTTTTAGGCTAATAATAAAAATGTCAATCATTTATCTGAGTTATTTTATCTTTTGTTGAAATATAATGTTTTGATTATTTCTCATATAATCTAATAGTAATAGTATTAGGCTTCTTTAGATAAACTTGATTTCAAGTATTTACTTTTGAAGGAAAAATATAAATCTTTTTTTCTCTATGACATAAAATCATTTACAAATTAATTCTTTAGTAGTTCCCCCTAAAATTTACAAATTAATAACAATAACCTGTTTACAACAACGAATGCACTCAATATCCGATTTTTTATTCTTCTACTTCATCTGATTTTCCTTCACTTCTATCAATACTCTTGTTTCTATTATCATCTAATATACTTAGCTTCCTTTCCTTTTAAACATAACTTAACTTTAGGATAAAAGGTCTGATAAAGAACAACTATAGCGGAACTAACGAGGATAAAAGGTCTGAAAATTTTAGACGAATTTCCATCTACACTTTTGTGTTCGACTTCTTAGTTGTATGTTTTCTCCTCTATCAATTCCACCGTAGATTATGTTATATAAACACTACATCGATAGATTTGTTTCAATCGTTTCTTCTAGATCTTTCTTTTTCTTTTATTTTAGGGATTTTTACCCGGCAGACCCTATAATCTTTTGCAATTACCTCTACGACTTTTGAAACATTATAATTCCTCTTCCGACCCCGTAAATTTGCTAACCATTACCCTACAAACCCTATGGTTAATCCCCATTCATTTATCCGTTAAAAGTAACCGGATTCCGTTATATTCTTTTATATTATACCCATTTTGTTTATCAAATTTACACTGAGTGCCACTCCATCATCCGAGAGGAGCTGATCCCCCTTGCGCCGCCCTCCCGCCAGTGCCAAGTTTTGAGCCTCGCCACAGCCGTCGCTGAGGAGCCTCGCGAACAGCTCCTCCTTCCCTGCTCCCCCACTCAAATGCCCGTAGGAAACCCCTGCCCAGGTCCTTGTTCAAGCCCCTCCCCGTCAACACCCCCCCCCCCCCCCCCGCGCCGCCCAGCCTCCCAAACTCCATGCTCCTCCTCAGCCGACGCCCCCCTGTCAATGTTGCTGCTACTTGGAGCCCCCCCTGCGGATGGAGCCCCCCAAGCTTCCCCCGTCGATGGATCCCACGCCGATGTTGTTGCCCCACCGATGAAGCCCCCCCTGCTCCCCCCCCCCCCCCCCGCCTCTGGCCCCCGCCGCTGATGGACCCCCCTGCCTCCAGCCCCCCATCGCTGATGAACACACCCCCCCCCCCCCCCCCCGTGCCGCTGATGGACCTCCCCCCCCCCCCCCCCCCCCCCCCCGTGCGCCGCTGATGAAGCCCCCCCCCCCCCCCGTCCCCGGTCGATGGATCCCCCGCGTCCCCGTCGATGGAGCCCTCCCGCCTCCAAGCTCGGGAAACTCCTAAAACCGATGGAAACTTTGCAGGATTTTTTTCTATTCTTTTTTTATTATTTTGGCTAATCCTAACCGTTCGATGGTAAATTGGTTAGGTTAACTCAAGACTAACCCAAGTAACTGACTCAAATATAGTTAAAATTGACAGCAGGGTTTGTTGGGTAAGACAGAGCAAGTTCACGAGGTCGAGGGAGGAATTAAGATGTTTCAAAGGTCGTAGAGGTAGTTGGAAAAGATTATAGGGTATGGCAGGTAAAAATCCCTTTATTTTATGTAACTTACTTAATTATTCAATTTTTTTCCTTGATATTTTACCATTCCATTTTCATCCATTATGCTTTATAAATATTCTTCAGATATTATATATACCTTAGAAATTTTACAGTAAAAATTGCCGTACCACGAAGTCCTATGCACCCTATATATACTATATGTAGAGATATTGCAATGATTGACAGCTAACCCCACTCCTCCCTTGTAATCTTATAAACATCGGCTGCTTGTACTAAAAATGATAACCAAATTCCAAATTTATGCCGTCATTTGACAAATACGTATGTGAAAATGCAAATCCTTGGTAAACAGTCCATTTATGTTACGCATACAAAACAAAAACCTCGGT
Source organism: Ottelia alismoides (assembly GCA_037367405.1). Classification (NCBI taxonomy): domain Eukaryota; kingdom Viridiplantae; phylum Streptophyta; class Magnoliopsida; order Alismatales; family Hydrocharitaceae; genus Ottelia; species Ottelia alismoides. The sequence goes on along the minus strand of JAZKJV010010488.1, from coordinate 613,963 downwards.
GATTTGAGAAAAAAAACTCATGTTATTCAATCACCTATCCATTCAGTAGCACATATCACGCAACTAAATACAACAATCATAGCAAGATCATCCTAAATAAAACAAAAAAAAAGAACAGGAAGCTGCTCCACCAGCTAGACCAAATAGAAGAGGAAGAACAAGAGTCGACATGACGTGGCGTTCGCTAATATGCTATACACGATTATGGGGGGCCAACAAGCACATCACTGCAGGAGATGACGAAACTAAGATGCGAGATCGCTGCATGAAAAGGACGAGAGAATCGAAAACATCTCAGGACCAAAAGGTGTGGTTCTTCATCCCGTACTTGCTGCCTCCCTCCATCTTCTCTCTGTAAACAAGCGTCCACTTCTGAAATGTACAATTTATGAAGTCGTAGTAGCCACCATGTATAGCGAGCTTCCCTTCAATCACTCTCTTCTCTATCCAGGACATGTCAGCAGATTCAGCAACGATCCATTGATCGACTCCTGCATGTTAAAATACCAACAAAGGAACGTGTCAACAAACCTGTAAAATATGTCACATGAGATCAAAGAGCACTTCTCGCCCAATGTAGATGCAAAAGTAATATATTTGTCGCCATATTTTGCAATAAATTATCCCTTTTTAGTAATACACTACGACATACTGTAACCTTTTTTTTTTTGAGTAAAGGCACGGGGGAAGCCCTCTCGAGGCGGGAGTCACCACACCAAAGCATTCAACATACTGTACCCTTTAGATCAGCCATTTACTGTCATTTCTTCTGCCTTGCCATTTGTAAACTACAATGTCATTGTGACAAGTAAACTTGTCGTTTTTTCACAAGTATAGGATTCTTGCACTTGTGCTCTGCTAAATATTGCAGACATACTTGTCTTTTTAAAAAATATATATGAAAAAGGTAGATGAACAAGTGTAATTGCAAAGTAATGCAGGGTACAAGTGTTAACCCATAAATATTATAGGAGTAAAATGTATATGATACCAGAAAGTAGCTAACTTTGCTACTCCTGTATTTTTATTTTTATGGTATTTTAAAATGCACCACGGCTGATTTAAACTACATATTGTCATGATGTTGTCATTCAAATTTCGATTGAATTCGAGATTTCTATCCCATCCATTGAGCCTGTCAAAATTTGATCGTCTCAAAATTGATGAAATTGACCCCTTGCAAATGGACATGTTAGGGGTACCAGTTTTTTTTACCAAATTTGAATGATAACGTCATGACAATATGTGATTTAAATCCCCCCACGAGTTTTTTAAACTATCACAAAAAAATTAAGAAAAAGAGGTAGGAGTAGCCATGTTAGCTACTTCTTGGTAGCATATACATTTTACCCATATAATAATGGCAAGCTGATAAAAGAATATTTGATTCGGAACCATATTGCCACATTTGGACCTTTTTTGGTAATACTACAGTATCCACCATAGGGTAACCGTTAGATCAACGGTTTACTCTGTCGTTTCTTAGCTTGTAAAGAAAGTACTGCAATATTGACATGTGGATAACCAAACTGCTTGAAAATAGAATTTTTTTACAAAAAAAAAAGTATAGATCGAAGAGAAAGTGTTCCCATAAGCAAATATCCTGTTCCTAAAAAGATGTGTGCTCCATTTGAAATTACGAAGAAAGGCGTACTAGAGGGCACGTTCTTAGAGCTACAAAATAGGAGCAACCATATAGTGATGGACTGTAAAAACATATGAGGTGATAAAATGAAAGGGCTGAGCACCTTCTCGCAGTTCCTGCACTGCTGTTCAAAACTAAGATGACCTGCACACAGCTTTTGTGCTTAATCTTGCACTCTTAGCAATGGAACCCAATCCTTGATGAAGCTTCTGTAACACAAAAATTGAAATAAACCATGCTTGTTATGGAGCCCGAAACCAGAAAAAAATACTTTTCATGTAAAGTGGGAAAAACCTTGTAGCATTTTTCTCGCACATGCTCATGAGCGCTTGAATGCCGCCACAACGGGTATGGCCGACAACTAAAATATTACTCACCTGTATGAAAGCATGATGCAGAGAACGCTATTAGGATTAATCATATCAGTTTGTTCTAGCAGGCATGTGGCCTTGTAGTCTTGCATAAACAAGTATAGACAAATTGGAACTTCATGCTTTAACTTGCCTCTAGAGAATTTACGGCGAACTCCAGAGCAGCACTAGTTTCAGAAGCCCCATGCTGAAAAAAGATAGTAAATTACAATAGAAATTTAGAAGTTTCTGTAAAATGCTCTCTTATTTTTCTCATGAACAGATAAAACGAATCTAAATATTGATGCAGTAAGGATGTATATGGTTAATCGAAGAGAAGAAATTTTCAAATTGTTTACATTTTCAACTTTTCCCTTAATTTTGTCCTTCGAAATTGTTTAGAGAGAACATCCGTTAATATAAAGTATTTGGTGCAAACATTTTTCCTTGAATAGCAATTTGAATCAAAACTTAACAGGACCATTTTATTTTGTCTGCTTTAAATACCTGAAAAGGAGGTACCAAGTTTGCCACATTACGGATTGTGAAGGCTTCTCCTGGTTGAAATCCCAATATTTTAGAAGGGCAGACTCTAGAGTCGGCACATGCAATCACCATGAACTGCAGTTGAACATTTGAACAAAGATCTTCTCAAAACAAAAATACTATAGAAGTTGTAAACAATCTCATGGACATGAGTCTGAAAGTCGTGAATGAACTATCTCATGCAGGTGAAATCAGATGGAAAAAGAAACATTTCATTTATATGCAATATTTTTCATAATTAGCGTCACCTTAGGTGCTTGTGCTTGAGAAAGGTTATCATAATGAACGGGATTTTCCCTGCACAAAAATTGCATCGAGAAAGATTACTACAGAAGTTGAAATTCACTTCTAAGCAGATATAAATGAAAAGCTGGCAACAAACTTACACACAGTTTTGCTGCTTGAAAGTCAGAAAATCTATGTTTCAACTCTTCGAATGGGTCCAAATCATGACCACATTCGTGTAATTGTTTAGTTTCATTCTCCGTCAGCTCCTGTGAAGCTCTTGCTACAACTACATTAGAATCAGATTTCCTCCTGCAACAGCATAAGAATATTATAATAAGATTGAATTACGGCTGACCAGATTATACTCACTTTTCTCCTTGAATAAACCAGATTATACAGAACTGTGTATTCAAGTGTTAATATATTTGTTTATTAACTAGCATCATGATCACATATACGAAGCAAAATTAGTATTAGCTTGTTCCATATAAATCAAAATTATAAAACATTGTCGGTCACATAAGCTTCTTTTTTTAGGAAAATATAAATGCCCGTCATGGAGATGTGCATCCGTACCCGCAAATATACACAACTAAAGTAAGGTACAGTGTCAGAAAGACCAAGCATCAAATATTCATTAGTGTGCGCAATTACATTCTCTACCTAAAAAGGCTCATGTTTAAATTAAACCCCATATCTAGCCAACCAAATAGACCAGATTGTAGCAATAACCCTCTATCTTCCTTCATCCAATCCTCTCCAACCTTCACCAATCGATTCCCAAAAGGAGTTCACATTCTCGAAGCAAACACCACATAACCTTGACTCATCCCAAAACCGCCTTGAGTTGGCGCACACAAAGAAAATGTGATTGAAATCTCCGCTCTCCTTCTCACACTGCATGCATCACACATCTATGCTCTGGAACCGCTGCGCTCTTCTATCTCCTATCATAATGCGCTCTCTTATCAGGAACTACAGGAAGACTTTCGCCCACAATGGCACCTTCCACATCCAAATATTCAGTCCCACGCATATATTCCCGGATCAAAAACCACGGTAAAGCATATTGCTTTGTATGCTTTCCTCACAAAGAACTATCATACCTCCAGATCCATGCGTCCCTCCTATTCATCGAGTAATCTACCATGCTAATGCAACTCATCATCTGAATAAAGTCTTCCACTCTCTTATCAGAAAGATCCGTTCGAAACAAAGAGGGGTCCAAGCTTCATTCCACCAGTTGTTCAAAAGCAACAAAACTTGGTCCACCACTAAAGCGAAAAATCGTGGAAACCAATCACAAAGGGCCCCCTCCTCTGACCAATACAACAACAAAACCTTTTCCCACAATTAAGTAGGGTCGATTACATGGATTCTTTGCCTCAATTCAAATCCATCATGGGTCAGTCTCGGGCTTATATCTAAAAACTAATATCTCTTCGTATAGTCCCATTCCAATACTTCTTGGGCCGTCCTCGCCCTCTCTTAGTCGACTCAACATACCAAAACTCGCATCTCCTAACCGGTTCATCAATTGATCTCCTTTGCAAATGGCCAAACCGCCTTAAGCGGTTTTCTCGCATCTTATCCTCGATCGGAGCTACATCAACTTTCCTTCTAATTGCATCATTCCGAATCCGATCTTTACGTGTGTGTCCACACATCCACCTTAGCATTTCATTTCTGTTACTGACATTCTCTGCACATGGATATGGTTCACAGGCCAACATTCAGATCCATAGAGCATGGCAGGTCTTACGGTTGTTTTATTGAAATTTTCTTTGATTTTTAAACAAAACTTCTTATCACAGAGAACAACAGAGGCTCCTCTCCACTTTATTCAGCCCGTATTTACTATATTAGTAACATCTCCATCAATTTCTGAATCATGTTGCAAAATAGATCCCATGTATCTAAAAGAATATCGCTTTCAAATGCTATCATCACCAATCTTCAACTCGATTCTTTCATCATTGCTTCTATCAAAAGTGCACTCCATATATTTGGTCTTAGCCCTACTTATACGAAATCCTTTAGTCTCCAATGCATATCTTCAGACCTCAAGCTTCTCATTTACTCCATTTCTAGTCTCATCAATCAACACAATATCATCAGCAAATAATATATACTAAGGTATCTCATCCTGAATGTGACTTGTCAACTCGTCCATAATTAAAGTAAAAAAGAAATAAACTCAAAGTTGAACCTTTTCCGACCAATCATTCATCCAAACCCAAAGCCCCTTTCATCTCCCACAACAAGCCTCCAAAATTGGATCACCGCAGTAGCAAAAAACAAATGCCCCTCATGAAAGTAAGAGCAAGTCAACAACCTGAGGCATTGTCACGAGCTCCATAGTGACTATAAATCAATCGAACCAATCTAGAGAGCAAGTCGTCCTCCCCAGAATTTGCTTTAATAAGGAAGACATTTGATACTATGGCCATACAACAACAAAGCCTTTTCCCATATTAAGTAGGGTCGACTACATGGATCCTTTACTTCCACACAGATCTATCTTGGGTCAATCTCGGATTTAGATTCAAAAAACAAAGACCCTTCGTATAGTCTCATTCCAACACTTCTTAGGCCTTCATCACCCTCTCTTAGCCAACTCAACATCCCAAAACTCACATCTCCTAGTGGATGCATCATATGACCTCCTTTGTGAATGACCATGGCTTTAAAAATTATGTTTCATCAGAAGAGGGTGTTGAAGGTTTGATGTGGAAGGTTGACTTCTTAAAGGTATATGATAGTGTAGATTTGATATTATGGAGCCCCCTACACAAGATAGGTTTTCTGAATCGTAGATTACCCGAATGAAGAAATGTACATCTTCTCTTTTTTATGATATTAATCAATATACCCCTGGAGTGGTTTCTTCGCATTATAATTGTATTTACATGGGCTTAATGCTCTCTTTTATGTGCAATCGATGCTTTTGCCATCAACATGAAAGATGTGATTTGGGTGGAGGATTCATAGGTTTTGGCTCAAGACATCTCTGTTTTGGTGCTCCAATATGTAGATGATGAAGAGCGCTTTTGCCATCAACATGAAACATGCAATTTGGGTAGATGATGAAGAGCGCTTTTGCCATCAACATGAAACATGTGATTTCGGTGGAGGATTCATAGATTGTGGCTCAAGACATCTCTATTTTGGTGCTCCAATATGTAGATGATAAAGAGCCCACTTAATGGTCTGATGCATGGAAGGCCATATCGATATTGGTACCGATATCAGTATTGTGTCAATACGATATATCGACACTATATCGTCGATATCGAACCGATTTCGTGAAGAAAATATCCTTTCAAGGTCAAATATCGACCATATATCGGTCATCTGTCGATACCGATATATCGCAATATGGCCTTCCATGGTCAGATGATAGTGCAATATGACTACCACCCAAAAGACCGGAGTTCAAATCCCGTGGAAGACATTTGCACGTGTTTTCCCCTCTTGTTTCAATAAAAATATGTAGATAATGACTTGTTCTTCATAAAAAGGGGAGTCATCAAGGCAAAGAGGCTCACGACTTTAATCGATATACTCGGTGGCTTCTCGGCTCCGTTGATCAACAAGAAGTTAACTTTTGTTCTTTTTGGAGTGTCAAAAAAAAAACTTTTGTTCTTTTTGGTATGGTTAAGGATATTATGGTTGCATGTGGCTGGATTCTACAAATACCTAGAAGCTGCCTTCCCATGGTATACATGGGCATGCCCTATAAGGATGGCAGGTAGAGGACAGTGGATTGAAGATCTCTTTTATATAAGATGGAGCAGAAGTCCATATGGACTTCGAACAATAGTTATCATGTGCTTTTGATATTGGATTGTTAGCAGTACTTATGTGTTACCTTATTACATAAAAGCTACATATAGTGTTTCATCAGAGACTTGATTTTTTTTAGAAAAAAGAACTAGTCTATTCATCCATAAGAACCAAGAACATCAGAGTTTAGATCGTTACAGACCCAGCTAAAGTTTCCTCCCAAAAAAAAGAGTACTCGCAAACAGGCGCGAGATATAACATAACAATTTAAGAGATCAGACATCCATGAAAACCGGTGATATCCATAAAACCGCATCCATCTTCATCAAAGGAGCATCATGCTCCAGAAAAGAACTCTTTAACCCCAAAAGCCTGGATGCCAACAAAAAACTGCCACCAAAAAAACCCATCGTTAAAGAAAAAAACACCTTTGCCTAAGGTGCATCATATCTGCGAAGATTCAGAAGTTTAATGATCAGCCTGCCAAGCTATGAGAGCTTTATCCTCCTTCATTTTTTCCAGATTTGCTGTTATTCCCTCATCATTGGAACAATTTCCTGTAAAGTAATAGGAAACAAAAAAAGAAGCCGCATTGACTTTTCAGTTTTCAGTAATATTTAAGAAACATGCTTACTTTAGAAGTTCATCCTACGAATTGTCATTAAGAGATTAATGGCAAATTTAGGCCCAAACGCACCAAGCAAATTTGGGAGGCTTCCCTGACAATGTTTGTCACTGAGATTGGAACATTTTGAAAAGCCTTTGGACATCGAGCCTTCCAAATCGACCACCAAATGGATCCCTTCAAAGATATTTGATACCAAGAGTCAGAGTAAATTCCCGTGATTGTCATTGAATTTACAATCTCCAGTAATTTAATATCCGTTTCTGATATGCCAATATCCATGAAAATTTTCCTGGTAACCATGCAATTCTCAAACAAATGTAAGTAGTCCTCATTGTCATTTTCGCATAAATAACATCTGTTTACTGAGGTGATATTAATTTTGTACAATAAATCCTGAGTTAGGTGTTTTGCTTTTGCTAATAGCCAAAGAAAGTATGTAACTCTAGGATCAAATATCTTAGACCACAAAAGATTGTGGAAGCAGGATCTTAGACCACCATCCGTCATTAGATTGTAGAGACTTTTGTTTAATTTGGCTTTCTCTTTTGGATCCGAGGTCGGGAAGACACAACGATCCATTCCAACGTTTGTCATATTTTCATAAATATGATCAACACGTATCTTTAGCTCCCGCATGTAAGCCAGTTGTGCAATCGGGACTCGATTTATCAATTGTTTGAACCAATTGTTTTTCTTTTTCCAAGACGCCATAACCCTTTTAACAGACATAGTTTTGTGTTTTGCCAACTTCCAAATGTCGTGATAATTTTCCATGTATGACATCTTTCCATACAGGGAATCATACCAAAAGGATGAGCCCGCACCACTTGTTATATGTTTTGTTAAAACCGACCTCAAGTTTTTTGCTCCACTAAGCTGAGCCTTCCAAATGGGAGATTTACATAAGGATGAGTTTAGTCCTAATGAGATAGGACCACCTCGATACGAACATGCACTAATCAACTTTGAGACCCATGGTTTTTTATGCTCCACAATTTCAATAACCGATTTTGTTAGAAGAGCATTATTGAAATTTTCAAGATTTAGTATATTCCACCCCCCATTCATCTTTGGTCTGGCTATCTTGGACCATGAAACCCTAGCTCTCAATTTTTTCTTCGTGTTTCCATTCCATAGAAAATGTCTTCTGATCTTATCTATTCTCCGTGCGATCTCTCTCGGCATCTTTAGACAAGAGAGCATATGAGAAGCTAAAGGAGTAAGCGATGAGTTCAGTAGACAGACTCTTGCCGGAAGCGGGAGAAGCTTTGCTTTCCATCCCTGTAATTTTGAAGCAAATTTGTCAATCAAAATCTCCCAATCTTTATTCTTACATCTTTTTGGAGATAATGGGAAACCCAGATAGTTTAGAGGGAACTTACCCTCACCCCAACCTGTGATTTGTCTCGTCTGTGTTATTTCCTCAATTGTAAGATTTATGGGTAGGAAGTTAGGAACTCTGATTTCTGCATATTTACTTCCAGACCCGATAACTTGCTGAAGATTTGCAGAGTGGAAAGTACATTCTTTAAGTAATCACTATCAAACTGAATGAATATTAGAAGGTCATCGGCGAACTGGACATTTGTAATCATGTCATCCATTCCTTTTTTGTGGAAGCCCACCAATTTTTGTGTCTCAACTAATTTTGCCAACATTGCATCAAGCACCGACATTGACTGAATGAATAGAAAGGGGGATAATGGATCACCTTGTCTCACTCCCCTCTCCGGTCTCAAGAATCCAACCGAGGAGCCATTTAATTTAAAAGAAGTCCTCGTGGTTTCAAGAATAGCCCTAATCCAAGTTATGAATAAACTTGGCATCCCTGATGCCCGCAACGCACCTATAATGAACGGCCAACGCAGCGTGTCAAAAGCCTTCCTAAAATCGACTTTCAAAATGATTGCATTTGTCTCTCTTCAACTCCAATATTCCAGAATCGATGAAGTCACCATGAAGGCATCCTTAGCAGATCTTCCTTGAATAAAAGCACACTGTGTCGGCGGTATATTTTCTTGAATGCTCATTTTCCATCTGTTTGCCAGAACCTTTGAGATGATTCTAATCGGAAGATTTATGAGGCTTATTGGTCTGTAGTTCTCGATCTCCGTGTTATCTCCTTTTTTATGAATCAAAGAGATTATCGCGTTGTTGATAAAACACAAGTCACTTTCTTTAAAACGATCATCTCTAAGCCAGTACAAAAGATGGACGAAGTCTGATTTAATTGTTGTCCAAAATTTCCTAATGAATTCAATATTTATTCCATCTGGACCAGGCGCTTTGTTAGTTTTAAATCCTCTAATTGTTTGTTCAATTTCCGCCAAGGAAAAAGGCGCAGTAAGTACCTGACTGTGAGTGGTAGGTGCCACCAAATTTGAGGGAATATGAATGAGCTTAATACCATCAAAGGTATCTTCCATAAGGTTCTGATAGAAGGATGTGATGACCCTACCCAATTTTTGAAAGTCACTCACGAGAGCACCTTCGTGATTTCTCAATGTCGTGATATTGTTCTTGTTGAATTTTGCCGAAGCTACGACTTTCAGGAATTTTGTGTTTTCTAAACCCTCTTTTAGATATTTTGTTTTCGCCCTCTGTCTCCAACGCGTGATCTCATCCAATCTTAAAGCATCCAACTTCCGATACAAGGTTCTCAAATTCGATTCGACCTCATCATTACCCGCCGCTATTTTTTCCTCCAGTGTTTTAATGTCCTCCTCCATTGTTTTGATTTCCTTAGCAAGGTCTTGCATATTTTCATTACGCCAATTTTTGATCAAAGGTTTCAACCTCTTGAGCTTGATAGCCCAAGAATAATAAGGATTTTCCGCACACACAGGAAGTCCCCAAGAAGTGTTAATCAAGTCAATAAAAGATTGTTTGGTAAGCCACTCATTTTCCATTCTAGAAATGTAGGCTCTACTCTTAAACTCTCCCAAGGTCAACATCAAAGGATTATGATCCGAGAAAGTTCGTGGTAATGTATTTAGTTTATAGACAGGAAGTGCTTGAACAACTGATTTGTTTGCTAAAATCCTGTCTAGCTTAGCCCATGATTTGCAATTGCTGGAGCCCGACCAAGTGAAAGTCGCATTTTTATCTGAAAACTCTGTGAGCCCTTTTGCATTTTTATCCATTTGTTGAATTGCTTATCGGAACTTCTTAGGGGTCCTTTCGATAGCCTTTCCGATCTGTCTCGTATCAGATTAAAATCTCCGAGGAATATTGTGGGTATTGAGTTTGTATCCAAGGAGTCTAGATCCGCTAAAAAACATGATTTTCCATTATCACCCGGAGGCCCATAACAATGTATCACAGAAAATGACCATAGCCGCTCAATGTAATAGAAATCTAGTTTTGTAAAATAATTTGCATCAGAAATTTTTATGATTTTGAATTTGTTTGTATTCCAACCCGAACATATTCCCCAAGATAGGATGTTTTCATTTGAATGCCATTCGATTTCTACTAAATCCAGTAGCCAATAGCCAGCGGTTACATTTCTAATTCTTGTTTCCTGTAAGAAGCATAGATCCCATTTATGGATCTTCTGAAGGTATTTTAGCCTTTCCCATTTGTAATTTCCCCTTCCCCAACCTCTTATATTCCATGAAATGATATTTAAATCCATCATTAGTATGCCAAAAACACAGCTTAATTTTTCTTCTAATGTAGTACCACTATGGACAGCAATAACAAAATTACTCAAATAAACGTTTTTTATCATCAGAGTTTTCAAACTCAAATTCAAAGAAATCTAATAACTGTTTGGTCCTCCAAATTGTACTCGGCGAAAAATTACGTAATGAATCATGCGGGGAATTTGAGTTTGTGTAAATACCTCTTTCAAGGGACCTCTCAGGAGTTTGCTCCGTGGTCTTCGAAGAGAAATCCTTCTGGACGATTGCGTTTCCCATTTCCTTCAGAATGAAGGTTGGGGGAGTGGAGGTTTCATTTTCCTTGCCACAAACCGGAGGTAAACTTTGGAGGTAACTTAGAATGGATGGGTCGATTATTTTACCCAGACTTTTCATCAATGATATTGCTTGATTTAGTTTAGCCTTCTCTGCACTTGCCATACCTGATACAGATCTTCCCCTGTGTGAGGGAAAGGGAGCCACATTGAGATTTACTTTAGTCCAAGAAGCTAATGGGCATAGATCAAATATCGGATTATTAAGCTCAACCATCGGACATTCCTTGCGTTTCTCACGGAACCATTTAAACTGCCTGCCATTTAGCTCCTCCTCAATTTTAAATGCCGCTGGTGGATTTATCAATGTACTATTCTCAATCAACGGCGTGTCATAATGTAGGAATTTTATGTTTCTCTTATCCTCCAGAAGGTGAAAGGATACTTCAAATATCCCGTCCACTGTGATGACCTCAACAGCTCTCGGAATGTTTGAGACATCAGGAATGTCAACCAATAGTTTGATAGAGATACATCATCACAATCCATGTCTAATGGTGGGCATTCATAATCAATTAGTTTGCCAAACTGTTTAACCATACTCGCAAGGATGTAAGGATACATGTGATGTAGAGGTAGTCCTAACGCCAAAAGCCAATATGCAGAGACTTCCTCGACCTTTTTTGCCCCGAAAGAAGGTGACCACTTATAAAACCAGATCCAGGATCCATCATTGGCCTGGAGAGATGTATGCGCGAGAGCTTCGAAAGTTCCCTGCGAGTCCGGCTCGGCTATCAATTGAAAGTTTGAGACCTTCCAAATCCTACGGAAAGCCGTTGTCGAAACTTCACCCTCAAGAATTTCCCTCGCCGACTGTATGGACTTGATTTCGCTTGAGAATTCAATGATCAAGAATCCTTGAAATTTTTTCCTCAGTGCTTTTGCCTCTTCACAGATATCATCTTTCCAGAATGGCAATATCGTCTTTCCTTGAATATCGATTTTCTGTCTCAGAGCTCGCGTTGGAAACTTCCTCGTTTCCGTTTCCACTACGTCCCTCCTTCCCTCGTTGGAGTTTATCCCCTAGAAGTGCACCTTTGATACTTGCTTTGCTGAATGGGCTCCATCTTCAATCTGCTTTATCGGGGGTGAAGGGGATCTCCTTCGCTTGTTAGGACGAGGAGGAGCCATGGAATATGGTAGATAGGTTTGGGAGTTATTTTCGTGGTTCTTGCTTCGGGGACAGGAGATAGCCTTATGGCCCTCCAATTTACAGTAGAAGCATCGGAGATTAAACTTGCATGCTTTTAATAAATGTCCCTCTTGCAGACATCGAAAAACATCGTCTCCTTGCTTGAGGTGACTTTTTGTCTGTTGTGGTTCCTTTGCTTGCCCAAATCGTTGCAGATCTTCTCGGGTATATTTTTGCAGCCGTCGAAAGCTTGGGGAGGTCAGAGATTTCCACAGAGTATTGCCCTTGTCCGACACCCCCACTTCCTTCGTCATAATTGTTTTTCCCAGATGTCTTTCTACCCCTATCACCGGATACAGATAGCTCTTCCTGACATGTACTGTATTGTATCGAAAGAGGCGAATTTTTCTTTGTCGATTTGACTTTCCTGTACGAGACTTTTTCCAATGTTGATCGTCTATGTCTTTGTGATCTTTCAATTTTTTGGGATTACATATTGTCTGACACTTTGAAGTTCCTCCTCTGTCCCTTGTATAAATTTGATATTCCATCTTTTGTCTATCAGGTAATGCCCATAAGCTTCCCCTGTCACCCATCGATTTTGTTTCCCGTGTTTGACAATATTTCATCCTTGTATTATCCCTTTCACAATAATATGAGTCAATAACTTTGCGCGGCTCAAACAAACCAAACTTAATAGTTGACATATCACTGTCCTTTGTCATTTCCAAGTCCAATTTGTTGGCTCGAATAAATTTTGCGTACGGCCCTGATTTAGCCGTGGCCAAATTTGTTTCTGAGAGAAATTCTTTTTCCAAAAAAGCCCTTTTTTTTGTGGGAGAATTTTCGGGATCACTTACCTTCTCGCCCAACTGCATCTTCTTCGGGGATTCAATGCTTTCTTTCGCTCGCCATTCGAAAATCTGTGGTCCAGATCTTGAAGATAGATATGAACTTTTGTGTTTTCCCTTACACAATTCCAACCCACTATTTTTTTTGATATTTTCTATCATATATGGAATGTTTGCGAGGTTCAACACATAGGATTCTTTTGATTTTATCCTCCAGACCCTTCCAGCGTATTTTGATTTGTCACTTATTTGTTTTCCTTCCCTGATTTTCGTCGTTGAAGTTTCATTTGCTGAATTTAGTCTTTGTTTGGAATCCACCAAACCCATACCATTCTTAATTTCCATCGGCGGGTAGTTTATCCAAACCGATGCAACCTTCGTTTGCGCACCCATTAGCGTGAACATACATCTCTCAGATTTGGAACCCAGATTTGAATTTTCTAACTTTACTGACCAGGTTAATATCTCACGGTGAGGAGCTTCAACTCCCCCGTAAATATTTTCCTTGGTATCAGTAAAGACATTAGTGATTTCACCCTTGATATCGCTTTTCCGTTCAGTCGAATTTTGTTTTTTGGTTCTCCCAAGAGGCGTTTGATTTCTATGGTTTCTCGAAATTTCAGTACCAAGGCGCCTTTTTTTCCCGCCTTGCAGCTGTTCCATGGTCTTCCTTTGAGTGCCTCCCCCGATATTTCCGACAGGGTTCGAGGTTTCAGAATCGCCTCCTTTTTTTGTAATATCCTTATGACTGAATTTTGCAATCCTGGGACGATCAGGGACCAAAAAATTTCGTTGCAAGTAATAATCAGTCGGTTTTA